>MU860009.1:35045-274607 GCA_033296875.1 Achaetomium macrosporum | reverse complement strand
GGGGTTCGGTGGACAGTGCTTGTGCCAGGGTTGGCCGAGGGTCACCGAGGCCTATGCCGGGCCTAGCCCGTTACACTAAGGATGTATCATGTGACATAGTAAGAGGCTTAATTGTCTGCCCAGTTTATCATGTGTCTTCTCCAGCGTATTGTGCAAGAGTAACCTCGGATACAGTGGTTGTTGGTGGCTTGTAGTGAAGAATGTATAGAGGCGCGTTGGTAGTATTCCAGGCACCCCTCATTTGCATCAATTCAGAGCTTGGGAAATAAGGGGTCGTATAGAAGACGCGACCAAGAGGCACGGTGATCGGATACTACCTACGGTAACTACCTATAGAAAAATGTAGAGGTTTGCACAGTACCTGTACATACAACGCCCATACAGTTCCGGGGTGGATAACCTGGAAACACGGGATTGGGACGGGAATTACGGTACCAGGTATTTGTATCTGTACTCCGCATCGTCACATCTTCCTTATTAGCGCGTTCCTCCGAGTTTCATCAACGGCGCTAAGCGCCACTTTCCATCGGGAACCGGCACCAACAGTCCAACACTCGATTTCCTGAGTTATTTATTTTCAAGGCCCGAGCTGCATCCTGGGAACCCCAACCCGACGCTCCAACCGAGTTCGCCTCCGCAAACGCACACGGCCCAACGCAGATTTCAGGTCGTTCGACTGCTGCGCGCGTGGCGTATTCCAGTGACCAGTTGCTCGTCAAGTACGGTTACACAATGTTCGCCTCTGCAGCATCAAAGAAGAGGCCGTTGCAGGAATCCCACGCCCGTGGTTATCGACCATCGAATCATCACATCGTATTAGTCACGGGCGAGGACGGCCCGATATGAAGCTGTTAGTGTTTCATCCAAATCGGCCACGGCCAACGATCCGTGAATCATGATGCGAGTGATGCACGCAGCGCGGGTGACATGGCAGCGACTGCCGAGGGTCGTTCGGGTTGCCGTCGTGGACCTCGCCCCGAGCATCACGGACTGGCGCGGGGGTGGCTGTCATTCTGAATTGGCAACGATACCGGCAACCAGCCATCGGTGTTACCATTTCGCGGCAGTTGGCCATCAGCAGGAGGAAAGATCCAATTCAATTTCAGCAAGAGCCCAGCTCGACCGGACGCTATATGCTGCCCTCTCTATGTCTCCCCGATCGCTACCTACCCGGCCGGTGAGTGCACGGCCTGCAAAACTCAGCCAACCCCATCCCCCCCATCCGCCGCCGGCCCCAGGCAATCCTCCTCTATGATGCCTTGTGTCCCGCTTTAACGGCAGTTGGTACATTTGATGGTGTTGCCATTGCGGGTGGCAGCGTGGTAGGCAAACTGAAGGCCTCGCCAGCACGTAGCCATGAGCGATGTCTCGGGCCACTTGGAAGGGCTCGAGCAGTTGACCGTCAGCGTGTTGCCGCTGGTCGTGTAAGGGATGCCCATGCTGTCGAGCCTGGTCTTCACCTCGGTCATGCTAGAATAGGCAACTGTCAGTTTGGCCGGTCACTTATCAAGCGGGCAATGTGCATACCACAGGTGGCAGGCCTTGACGGTGATAGCCATTTTGGATGAGGTTTGTTGTGATTGGTTGGAAAGGGTTGTTAGGGCTGCTTTCCTTGGTTGCGGGTAATTATCTGGAGCTGTTGTGATGATGGAGATGTGTGAGGCAAGTCGAGGGCCGAGCATATGTTTTATATTCGACGAGCTGCCTTGCTCCCAGGCTATGGTGTAGGCAAAAGACTCCAGACACTGTTTCATGCCGGAGCCTGCTTCAGAGTGCTGGGAGGTCTGCTCGGAACCAGAGCCCGAAGCCAGATCGCCAATCCATTCCACGACCTGGCTGCGTCGGCCGGAGGATTTCGAACATGAAAGCGACTTGTACTGGGAAGGGGCGCAGTCGCGGTGCCATTGCACGCTATACCTTTCGCGTGAAGTTGATCTAAGCTCGGTGAGGCTCTAGGTCGCTACCTTACAGGCCGGGCAAAAGTACAATTACGGGATTGGGAATGCGTCCATGTGAGTCTGCGCGTAAGTGGTCAGGGGGCAAACACCCGATATAAATAATGATCCCTCGCCGCCGGCGACGTGTGTTTTTGAGACTTCTACCCCTAAACCAAATCCGACCTTCATTTTTCCATTTTGTATAGGCAGCAGCAAAATGCTGTTACTTCTTGCAATGCAATGCCAACACTGCGGAAGGCACTACGGCACGGTTGGACGGTTGGACCGGGAGACCTCCCTAGGAAGGATTCATCCAGAAGCAGAGGCTAGCGACACAATGGACAGTTCATGAGCTGCAACGAACTGACGAACAAGACATTAGGGCTGCCACACGGTCCTCCACCCGCTGGGACGTTTCGGATTCGGGTTTCTGCAACCTGGATGTGGATGTGTCAAGCCGGGGCCGCCACAACCGAACATAGCCGGCCGTTCGCCTGAGTGCTGAGCGCGCAAGCAGAGAGGAGGACGCGGAAGGAACGGGAGCAGAGAGGGATACCCCGCGCTCTCTCAGTCCCGGGGCCCCGTCAAGACCCCGACAAATGCGGCTCTTCCCTCCCAGTGCTCGGCCCGTGTTGTCCGTGCTATTCCAATGCTTCCAATGGGGCTCCCGTCTGCCCGCACTCTGCAACCCTCGAGTGCCGTCGCGATGCAAAGACCGCGCAGGCCTACCAATGAGACAGCTCGGCCGTCCTGCATATGACGACTTTGGGTTACCCGGCAACTGGCGACTGGGAACGCGACCGCCCATGTGGTCGTTTGGCATCAACCCAACCCCGCTTGGGTTGTAAAGTGATCGGATATTCGCGTGGTGATCTGGCGAGGCAGGTTTGTATAAGAGAGTAGGTCTCCGGGCCAGAGGCTTGCTGGGACGATCGCGGCACTGCTTTGCTCCCAGCCTGCGAACTGCTCGCCCATCAAAACTTCTCCCGCGCAAGCATCAGCAACAGCAACAACACATATCAATTTCTCCAACCCAAATGGAAAATCCGGACGATCCATTCTACACGAGGACACCGACGCCTCCGCCTCCGCCTCCGCCTAAACCTGAGCCCGCGTCGGGTCCAAAGCCGGATTCAACCTCCGGCTAAGACCCATGACCCCGAAACCCCCTGGCCGGACATGGCATACTACCGGCATGTAAGCTCGGTCCTGACCCACGGCACAGTAAAGCCCCAACGAGTCAACTCGGATAAAAACTGACATTATCCTCTGGGACCTCAACCGTAGGGTGACAAGGCCCAGGCCGCTCATACAAGGTGGTTGACACGGCACACTGGAAGCCCGGAGAGCACAATCACCGCCCCTGTTCGATCTACATGCAGTACAGTGCCGCACTCAGAAGGCTGGGATGGAGAAGGCAGACTGTCCGTCTGGTGCAGGATGCCCCTTATTATGACGTCGGAAATCTGGGGATGCCCGTTCTCACTCTGTCATTCCACTCGCTCAATTTCCATTATCTCCTTTTCCCGCCAATCTCGGAAACAGAGGGAGCAAATAACAACGTAGGAAGATATGACCGCACGATCTCTGGATTCTCCTCATAACGATTGTTATTCTACGTTTCAGAGCTGGCTGCCTTACTTAGGGTAGTTACCTATGACTGGTACTGATGGTTGTATCCGAATGAAGGAGGAACGATTATGGAATCAGGGATCGTCAAGCTCATCAGTCTGCTTTTCCACGATGAGGAAGAAAGAAACAGGATATTATTAGCGAGAGCAATAGTTACCGCTCTAGTTCAGTCTGCGAATGGCACGAACAGTTCTTTGACCCACTCGCTGCATATGCCGTGCCTTACAAAACCACTTTCCACCCACCTTCTTCTTCCCAGACGCTTCCCGAAAGCTGCTGCTGCTGCTGCTGCTGCTGCTCCTCCTCCTTCTCCTCAGTGAATCCCATTCTCGTCGAAGCCGAGCAGAGGACAGGCAGCAAATGTGTGCCAGCAATGGCTCATATTATATTTCTACTTACGTAAATGAAACTCCTCGCATAAGTGAGAGATCGATCGCGCTTCGTTCGCCGTGTCCTGCTGCCCATCCCAAGTCCCTATCACTCCTGCCGCACCGTAAATCACCTCCTTGATTTAGCATATCCTCTCGTTCCCACGCTAGGTTGTCTGGTGAAGCTTAGTCCCAGCCCAGCGGCCCCTAATTCTACTTACGCCGCCCCCCACCTGAGACTCCCACGTCTCACCACTTAGCGTCGCAAACCCTCACGAACACCCCTCCTAGTCCTAGTACCGCTGCCCCTGGGAGTGGACGCGCCGTCCTAGAAGGCGCTAAAATCCAGCGGCACGCTGCTGCCCCGCCCCGCGCGATACCGCCTCGGCCCGCCCACAAACTCCCGCGGCTTGGGGAAGTTCTCCTCGCCATGGAACTTCCACCGCGGGTCCTGCACCACGTACCGGCCTCCGCTGCTACCTCCACCTCCGCCTCCGCCGGACGCACCAGCAGCAGCAGCAGCAGCAGGAGAACCGGGGGTCGGCGACGGACCCCGGCCTGGGCTGGGCGTCTTGGAACCGCCTCCGGCGCCGTTGGGCGTGAGCGTGAAATTGCTTGGGTCGAGCAGCGAGCGCATGGATGCGCGTCCGGACGCGCTCGAGGCCGAGTGGGATAGGGTTGGCGGAGGGGGTGGCGCTGGGGCTGCAGATGGAGGCGGGGGGGGTGGTGCTGGTGGCGCGGGCGCCGCGGAAGGCGGAGGCGGAGGGCTCGGAGCTGCTGATCGGAGCGGCCCGCTGGGGGGAGGAGGAGGTGCTGCTGCCGGAGGTGCTGCGACACTGGACGCGGCGCGGATGGCCGCCTGGGCTGCGATAGTTTGAGAAATGCTGCTCGTGGATACGGATGGCGGCGGCGGCGGCGGTTGCGAGCGGGCTGGGGCTGGAGGTGGACGTGGAGCGGCGGAGGGTGGCGGCGGAGGAGGAGCCGGAGGAGCAGATGGTGATGGAACGGGCGGTGCGGCCGAGGGAGGTGGTGGAGCTGGCGCGCCTGGGAGAGGAGGCGGCGCTGGCGATACAGTTGAAGACGGTTTCCTAGACCCAGGAGGAGGTGGCGGCGGCTTCTTGCCGACCGGCGGGGGTGGGCCTTTTTTCGGGGGGTGCAAACTCGGCGCGCTGGCTGTACCTGGCAATGATGGCCTGCCGGGGACCGGCGGCGCCGCAGCTGCAGGAGGTCTCGGAGCGGATCGTGGCAACGCCTCCGAGTCGGACAGGTACGCGGCGTCTCGGCTTGCTGAGTAAACGTCAGATAATGCATGCAATGATACAAGTACATAGCTGCTTCTTACCCCCAGTATCAACCCCACCGCCTGTCTTCCGCAGCTTCGGCATGCCTCCCGCAAAGAGACCGGCTAAATGCGGAGGACCCTCCGCGGTTGATTCTGCCGGCTGCGCTCTATTGCCCTGATCGCTGTTGCTTCTCGCTCGGTTTCCGGGCACGGGAGGCGCAAGGCCTCCGGGTGTTTTTGGCAGCCCAGGGATCGGTGGTGCGCCGAGGCCGGTGGGACCCGTGCCGCCCACGGACGACACCTTACCTATTTGCGGAGCCGACCGATCATTTGTAACAGTCTTCTTCAGGGCCTTCCCTTTGTGGATATCTGCGAGGAGTGCTCCCTGCGCGTGTGTCAGTGTGGTTCCTCGTCCGGAAAGGGGACGCGGACGCAACGAACTCTACCTGGCATCGCAGCCGCCGATGGCGGAGGCGGAGGCGGTGGCGGCGGTGGCGGTCCTCCAAACCCGGGAGGCGGCGGCGGCGGAGGCGGTGGTGGAGGAGGCATCGCGGGGAGAGCTCTGGGTTGCCGTCGAGGGGTTACGAGTCGGGAGTCGGCTCAGGTCGGCTGTATTCGCGCGGTGGATGAAGCCGGGAAGATGATAGCGGCGCCCGCTGGGCGGGATAGTGAAAATTGATAATAAAGTACAGTTCCCCACGTGAGGCTATTTCGTGACGGACTTAGGTCGGTGGTTGTCCTCGAATATGTCTTGTGTGGTGCTCGTGGAAAGTTGCCTTGCCTGCGTCAGTCCTTGGCAGTGCTGTGGCTTAGGCACTGTACGTACTGTATAAATGTACGTATGTCCAAACCTGAGTTGACACTGTGATTAAGGGTGTGGGACTCTGGAGAGTGCACGGTGTCAATATTCTGGCATTAAGCGTAGCCCGCTAAGTCGCATGGCACGTAGCAAGGAGATGCAAGAGTTGGGGACTTTCCTCAATTGAGGCGGGCTGCGGGCCTATGCAGGGATCTGCACCGACTTGTTAAGCTCACATGCTCTCGTTCAACATCGACGCGACCATCATTAATGAGATTCATCCCACTTCTGTTCATCTAATTTGCAAATCTCTGGCCATTTGTTCTCAGCCCGAGTCTCTGGCCAGTTCTTGGCTCTCATCCGCGCCTTGGTGCCTTTACACTATCACCTGTACTTGCCAGGCTGGACTGGGACTGCAATTTGCGTCTCCGAAGTAAAAGGAAGCACCTACGCTTCCGAGAGCTACGGGTCATTTCACTAGCTATGCTACGTCGGCCATACAAACTCGGCTCCGGTCTGCGGCTTTGCCGGGCCTGTGAGCTGGTTTCCGGACAGCAATGGGCTCAGCCCGCCAAGCGCCCGTTTGTGGCTCTGCACGTTGGCAGACACTCCGTCTCGCCGATCACCACCCGCGCTATCACAACCTCGGCACCATGTCGAAAGGCGAAAAGGTCACAGAACTCGCAAAGCCCGGAAACCTCACCAAGCAGGTTTAGCAGGACGGGTGGATCAGCGACCTACCAACCGCCAAGTGCGGACTCAGCAGCAGTCCTGGCGGCTGTCGATCGCGTCCTGAAAGCCTTTCTGGCCCCATCTGGCATTCAATCCGAGGAGTTGACCCTCTGGGCTCTGCGGGCGCTCGCACAGACCGATGTGAGGTCAACGCCGGATGCGGGGGAGCACCGCTCTGAAGACGCAGCCGCAGAAACTCGGAGACCCGCCTCGCAACTCTTGGGACTGGGCGGCGTGGCTCCTACGACCGGTGATGTGGCCCGCCCCCAGAGGAGTCATTCTCAGCGTTCGCAGGACGTGATCGATAGGGTCTCAGATGCGGCATACACCATTGTTACCCAGCCAACAGTTGTCATCACTCGGCGAATACTCGAGGAGTACGTTCAGCTCCAAGCCCGTCTCGGGAGGCCACAGACGTTGCCGCAGATTCTCGCTCTCTACGCGAACAAACCCACCCCCAAGCTGGAATCGGGCTCCATTCGATACGTCGAGCGCAATCCCAGCAAGGCAGACAGCGCGGTTGACCCTGCTGTCGCCGACATGGCCCTGGATGCGGCAATCGAGGCTAAAGACCTGGAGGCTGCTATCGGGATACTGGAAAACACCTATTCCTCAAAGGCGTTTCTGAGGTCGAAGCTCATCAGAAAAGCACTGCTTCCCGGATGCGCTGTTGCCGCTACGCCCGCGGCCCTTTACTACGCCGCGACCGAACTAGCGCAGCTGCAGCATGCCCTGGAACCCAAGATCGCGACCGGTATGGCATTCGCAGGCGCTCTCTGCTACGTGGGCTTCACGGCCTCCATCGGGCTCGTCGCTCATTTCACGGCAAACGACCAGATGAAGCGGGTGACCTGGGCATCAGGCACACCGTTGCGCCACCGGTGGCTCTACGAAGAGGAGCGGGCCGCCCTTGACAAGATCGCCTGCGCCTTCGGCTTCTCCGAGGAGCACCGCTACGGCGAAGAGGAAGGGGAAGAATTCATGTGGCTTCGAGAATATATCCTGAGCAGGTCCATGATTCTTGACGCGGTCGATCTCATGCCCGGCATGAACTGAATCACGGCCCGGTTGCTTGCTCTGTATGACAAGGCAGGGAATACGGCAGCTTACACAGTATGATAAGGACGGGGCTGAGGGCTTGTGTGTCTTGGGCCCAACGGCTTGGCGCAACTACTGCCCGGGGGCTTCGCTGGGAATCTTTGATCGTCACCATTCGGACTCAGCTGCCTTACCGCCATCGCGAGTGATCGGCCGTGGGTCCTTGGGCTTTGCTCTGCCGCACTCCGCCGTGGCTGCCAAGCACTGTGGAGCAAATATCAATCTACTCTGTGCATGCCAAACCGCCGAGAAGGGATCACAGACCGTTTATCTCGATTGCTGTGCAAGCCTGCTTTCTGCGGCTTTCCATGATTTCATCAGCACAAGCCGTGATGTCCTACGGCGGAGTTTCTTTCGAGAACCCCCGTTACGCATTAGCTTTTGCCAACACACCCCCAGCAAGGGTATCGGCATCTGAACCCCTGTCAAGCCAGGCCGTTGTCGACTTCTTCCCGTGAGATTCATCAGCTTTCTGGGCACGGGGCTGCGCGCAGCTTTGGAATTGGTGAACCAGTGAGATGCCGATGCCGATGCGGGTGGAAGCAGATATCTACCCGCACTTCACCCTCTTCTTACCCAGAGCAGCTGCCCATGCTTCTTGGTATAAAGCCCCAGCCATCTCCATCGCCCAACCCAGGGAAACCAGGAGTACTAGTACATCAGTGATACGGTCTAGTCACTGCCGGGGCCCCTATCCTGGTCTTGTTTGCTCTCACTGCAAGAAGACCCTTTACCGCTATTCTGAGCCAACGCCCATCTCTGTAAACTTTCCCATTCACTTTCTTTCTTCTTCTCTTTCTCTCCACCTCTACAGCCTAGCATGGCTGGGGGTTTTAACCCTATCGACCCGGTACGATGTGAGCATTACGCTGGTTTCGCTTCGCACCTGGACCGGAGGTCGTTCGACTTCATCTACTGGTTCCTTTTCGCGGCGGTCATATGCATGTTATTCCTGTCCTCATGGAAATACAGCGGGTTAGTTGCTTGTTTTACTTTGGCTCTCTTCACATTCCCGTTCCATCAGCGGCACCGACCTGACTCTGGACAGTGACCTCGACAAGATACAAGCGCGGGGCTGGGAGCCAGGATCGCACGGGTACAGGAAGAGGATGAAGACGTGCATGGCCGTCTGCGGTGTTTACGCCGCCATATCCGTCGTCGCTGTGGTCATGGAGGTGTATGCCCTCATGGCACTGCAGTTCTGCGATGGCGAGGATCTCATGCCGCTCTACTGGTCCACCTGGACAATGATGCAGGTTGGCTCGGTCATTGCCATCTTCGGCATCATGCTCGCCATTTTCAACAGCCTGCGGGGAAGGAAGAACCCGTAAGTTGGACCTCCAAGAAGGGAACCCATCTGAACGAATTCTAACATGTATCTGCTTAGGCCCTGGGCACTAGCTCTCGGCACGCCGGTGCTAGTGGTTGCCGGCATAGGCCATGCGGTGCACGGCGCGATGCGCAAGCGTGTCCAGCGCGTGCGATCCAGGAGCCGTGGTAGGAGGGGGGCAATGTCAGCCAGTAGCTCCAGCCGTGGACTCGATACCGTGTCCATGAGCAGAGAGTATGTCTCACCCAGCCTTCGCTACAGTGCCCCCTAAAAAAGGAAAGGTAGGGTAAGCTAACCGAAATAACCCGCTTAGGCAGACCCTCCGCGCAGAAGACAGCGAAAAAGAAGAAGCCGAGATTTCGGCCAAGTTCCTCGGCTTCACCCGCGAAGGCGCGCCCATCATAAAGTTTGAAGACGATCGGGGCATGCTAGAGCCTGACCACGGGGTAGTCATTGGCCGGGGTGACGGACACGTCATCGTCGCCTTCAAGAAGGCCATGACCATTGTCAACAAAAACGGGAGCAGCAGCAACGTCAACAGCGGCAGTACCACCAACCTCAGCAGGTTCGGTGGTGCTCTCTCAGCGGATGCGGCTGCTGCTGAGTCTCCGAACCCGGGCTCGAAATCGGGTGGTAGTGGTGGTGGTGGTGGTCCTAGAACGACACCCTCCAGACCGAGGTCACCGGTCGTGAGGATAGCGCCGCTCCCAACCGGGGCCGAGTCGGGAGGACAGTCCCCGCATAGCGGACGGCTGACTTGACCTTGGGCGGTTGGTTCTACGTTACAGGTTTCTCTCTATGATTGGTTCTCACGGTTCAACAGCATCTTACACTGGCACTGGGCGGAAATTTGCCAAGTATGAAGCGGCATCATGATCTGCATACCTGGGTTTGAATTTTTGGCGGTTTTTTCATCTTATCACTTGGCATTGTTAGGTAGCACCGAGGTTAGGCAGGCAACGTTGTCGCATTTGTTTACAAATCCCATTCCCTCCGAACACATGCTTCTTCTCCCTTTCTTACCTGTCGTATGGTACCGGCTATTTTTCGTCCATGGCTTGGCTTTGGCCTTGGGAATATGTTGTGTTACTGTCAGTGGGCAGTCTGACAGGCTGCGTTGGCGAGCAGCGTGCCTTGTGCGTCACTTGGTGTCACATTATGTGCTTGGCCTTTCGCTCGTTTTCGGGCTGAACGAGACACAGCAGCACATGGCCCGTTGTGTCTTGGCCTATTCTGGGTGATCGGCGAAGAGCCTCCTCCGCCTTTCTTGTTTGTTATATAATCTGTACGCTAGTGTGATACCGTACGTGACTGCACATAGCTACACCACATCCGTATCTATACCATTTCTAGCCGGATCTGGGCGGCGTCGGGGGCACAGGAGGTGCAACAGACAGATCACAGCGTTGCATGCCGCAACGGAAGAGGAGCGCCCGGGTTGTTCGGTCTCGGATTTGTGGTAATGGACCGGCGGGAAGGAGAGGAAAGCTTCTTGCGTTTTAGAAATCTGTAATCTGCCCTGTTTATGCGCGCGCAGTCCATACTGTGTATGTTCCGGGGTCTCTCGATATGCTGCCTGCGTTGTCGGGAGTTACATTGTAGATCCGAGAGATCTTAGGTTAGTCGCCCAAGGCTGGGCAGCGAGATCAGCGAGAGCCGATTCGCCTGTGATAACAACAAGCCTTGGCTTCCCTATCCCATGCGACCGCCAAATGGGCTGTGTGGCCAGAACGGTGATCACATTCCGTATTTTCTAGGTTTGTTGGTCTGGTTTGATCCAAAAAAGATGACGGTGATGGCTTCAGATAGGAACCTGAAAGACGGGAAACTGCATGCGTGAATTTGCGGGAATTGGCCAGTCACACATGTGGGGAGTCAACACGTGAAGAAATTCATGGGTGCGGACTGCTGGTCACTCAAATGCCTTGAATGGAGAGTGCTTTTGAACCGAAGGCTGACCTGCAGGACGGGACGAGGAGCTGGAGCTGTTGCCTTGGGAAAGGTGACGATGTGGTGACACAGCAGACACTGACCCAGGCAGACGGTGGAGCAGTTCCAGAGAGAGGGACGAAGGGCTGGCCGGAAGCAGACAGCGGAGCGTGTGAGTGAGCCGAGTGACCTCTGCCGTTAGTCTAAACCTGAGCCACCGAGCAAGGAGGGTACGGTACGCGCCAGTAAAAAAGCTGGATGTGTCTTTTAAACTTCCGGTGCATCAGGTACCCCGGACACATTTGACCTTTATCCAATGCCTGGAGCAGTTCTGCCGGCCCGCCCCTAGTCGTCCCCCTCCATGGCGCCCCGTCCAGCCCCCCTTATTCAAACCCCCGGGTCTATTCAGGCGATCTGCGAGAGAAGCTCGAACCGGGTTTCTCTGCTCCGAGAAGCAGCCTTTTAAACTTCAGGTGTTATCGGGCTGCAACTTCACCTCTTCATGAGCCGCGCTTCGGCGGATCCTTCCTCTCGACAACGGAACCTCACTCTGCACCAGAAAGAGTAGCAGGGAGGGAGGGAGAAGGTGACAACAACAAGCATCGCATTTCCATCTACTTCCCCTTCCTTCTTCCGCAGCTATACTCTTCCGGCTCGGCCGACTTGGAGAATTTCACCCGTTGGGCGATCATCGCTGCGAAGTACCGGCCAAGAGCTGCCGTCAGCCTTGGCTAGTGACACCTCGACCTTGGTACCCAAGATCTTGAAGGTAGACTTGGCGGGATCGATGGAGCCATATAGCGGCACCTGTGCCTTGTACCGTTTCGGGACTGGCGTGTCTGACGTGGGAAGGTCCAGGTCCAACTCCCGTTCTCGAAACTCCACCTTGGCCTTGTCCTTGTCGATTTTCTTGAGGAAGAAGGATGCAATTACCGCCGTCTGGGTCTGATAGAAGTCGGATCTGCGAGACGAAAAGAGCCACCATTAGCACATGGACCAACCAGTTGGGCCGCAGGACGGCGGTCAAGGGCATTTTCCGCTCCGGCCGTCTGGGTCTTCGCATGCACAGCCAGACTTGGCTGAACCTTGGCCGTGGGAATCCATTCGTCGGGCAGCTGCCAAGCGCACATCCGGGAGAACAAGGGCGGCCTCACCTGACAGTTTCCAGCACTTCCTCACCTCCTGAGGCAGCCGAACCCTTGCCCTCGTCCTTACCGCTCCCCACAAACAAGTGCCGGTCCTTAGTCTTGCAGCCCTCGATCTTCATAAACTGGTCGAACTCCAGCACACGGCGCTTGCAGCAGCTGTAGCCCTTGCTGCCTTCGTGGAAGATCGGGACGCCAGGGTGGTGCACACACTTCTCCCCTTCCCTGCTGGATCCTTTCTTGTAGGTCGCTCCGCAACCCCTCCGCTTGCATACGCGTCCATCGGGAATTTCTACCGTCTCGTCGTCATCCTCGGACTCCGGGGGCGGCGGAGGCGGGGTGGGTATATGCTGGGGTGCGGCGACAGGCGCACGGGGCGGTGGCGGCGGTAAGTTGGCAGCGTCGAGGAGGGCCGGGTCTGCTTCCTTCTTCTCGATCTTGGGCGGCATATCCGTGGTACTGTGCTTCCCCTCGGTACAAGGCTCGATGGCCATGAACTCCTCAAAGGTGAGGACGCGTGGTTTGCAACACTTCCATCCTGTGCACGGCAAGTTGTGGTTAGCTTGGCAATCGCGGTGAAAGAGGCCGCCGGCAGCGAAAGCGCACCGACCAGCTGCAGCGCTGACACCCTCTCATCGGCCGAGGCGGAAGAACCCGGAGCTCGTACCTTTCTGCCCCTCGTGGAAGATTGGCGGACCAGGGTGGTAGCGACAGACTTCTTCGGGATCTGTGTAGAACTTGCCGCAGCCTTGGTGGACGCACTTCTGTGCCATGGTGTGATCGGGATGGTTGATGTCGTTGACCGGCCCCCAATGCAGGTTTCGGAGTTGCGAACAGCCGAAGTCGGCCTTGCTGTCGGTGTAATAAACGGAAATTCTATGAGAACCGTGATGGACCAAGTGTGACGGGGTGTTAGATGCAGGAGAAGCGGAGTGGCAGATTGATCTTGGAACAAATAAACAGAGCCCTGGGCTCTGTGGAAGCTCTCTCGAAGGCGATGGAAGTTTCACATCCAGAAATTGTCCCCAGTTGCCGAGCTGAGAAGGTGGGGGAGGGGCAGCTAGCAATGCTCCGGGGGGTTGCATGTTCATCCCGAACCTAAGCTAACCATGAATGGACTAGCGCCCCAGTCCCTTGGGCGGTTTCAATTCCTCTTAGCCTTTTGCTTCGACGTCGATTTGATCTTGCAACTTGCAAGATATCCGAGCCATACTTGTATTTTCTGATCATCCAATATCGCTTAAAATCATGCGCGCCACGTGCCGATTACTCCAGTCCTGCAGGATAACGCTTTTCACCCGAGAGAATTGCGGGCTGTGTAGCCAGGCAAGATCAGTGCTATCCGACGTCTGGGATAAACGACCTTTTGCATTTAAAGAGGTCGACATCATCAAGCCAGAATCCAAGGCCTGGCGAGACCTGTATGAGTTTGATGTCCCGGTGGTAAGTTATCCTGCACAATCAGTCGGGTAACTGCGCAGCAGCTTTCCGCTATATCCTATGCCTTACTCAACCGTGACTAGATCCACATCAGCAAGGCCCAGTCACCAGATGAAGACCCAAAGCTGTCCTCCAAGGCCACCAAATTGATGCACCGCTTCACTGTCGATGAGGTCATGGCAGAGATGGACTCTGTTGAGAGCTGGCTGAACTAATACTGCTGTGGATTCAGTTCGCCCTAATACGAACCACCCTTCTTTCTCTTTGATTCCCCCCGGGCAATGGCCAGCGCGTCTGCCATCGCGTCACCCAGGGCTGTGAAATCGGTTGCGACGCTGATCATGTGGAATCCCTTATCCGCATAGTGCTTTGCCTGCTCCCCGGAAGTGCAGTATATACCGCACTTCTTGCCGGCTCTCACGGCCGCTCCCAGGATTCGCTCGATGGCATCATGGAGCTCGGGGTCCATCTTGCCATCGAGTATGGGGTGGCCAATGTTGTTGCCAAGGTCGAAGGGCCCAATGAACACGACGTCGACAAGCGGTGCGATCTTTTCCACCGATTCCAGTGCTTCCCGTGTCTCGATCTGCACCATTGTCAGGAGGCTGTCGTTTGCCTGTTGCAGGTACTCCGTGGAGGTCAATCCGGGTTCGAAATTGTGCATCGCGAATGGCGAGCCGAATCCCCGTCGCCCTTGTGGTGGAAACTTGGCGGCGGCAACTACACTTTCCACTTCGTCAACTGTCCGGATGAGCGGGATCAGGATCTGAAGCCCGGTTAATAAGTTGCCCCAAGACATGGAAACTTGTGACCATCTTACCCCGTGTGCCCCGGTATCCAGAGCCCCTGCACGAGTTCAGCATCTTCCGAAAACGACCACAAGGTTACTTTGGGTGCTTACGTTTCACCATCCACGGCTGAAGATCCGGCAGGCGGACAATGGGGGACACGCCAAGAGCAGCAATGGCAGGCACTGCCTCGTGCATTGCAGCATCTGCGGAGAGGTTAGGTTGCCATTGACCGAGTTCACTTGAAGTTGCGCATGGCTTGACCCCTTACCATCCATATTGCCGTGCTCACAGTCGACCATGACCCAATCTGCTCCCGCCCTTGCCAGGGTCCTCGAGATGTTGGCTCCAGGCAGCATCTGCCAGAACCCCATGGCAGGGCGTTTGGCTTCAGAGAAGACCTGTTTCAGCCGGTTCGACCTCAGCATCTTGGAGTCCATGTTGTCTATGGTGGATGATGAACGAGTGGGCTGACAGGTGTGACTGTGTGGATAAGCTATGCCCAACAGCCCACCAGGATGACACCAGGCAACGGGCCGGTGTAATGCCCGGGCCCCGCTCCAAAGGCGGGACACTGTCCGGGTCATCACGGACTGCAAACTCGTCAGCACTAAAAGGTGCCAACAACCTTGAAAGTCTAGCTTTGGAAGGAGGACTTACGATGGATTTTGGTATTCCCGCTGCCCAAAAGAGAGCCGGATGACCCACGCTTTGCGGGGTAGCTTTCTCACCGTCACCGCCCCCGCAGCCATCTGTCCCAAACATTCGCTTCAGCCACCATGATGATAGGTACCTATATCATGCTTCGCGGTAACCTATCATCCATGGATACTCTTGGTGTGATTTCACCCTACCTTCTCTCCATGTCGGCGAGGAGAGCTAATTATGGGTTAGATGTCAGCCCCGTCAGATATGAGAAGCTCTCAGGTTGGTCTGATGGATATCATCTGCTCGTCTTGCGCGTTTCGGGCACCAACTCTGGCACTTCGTGTCAAGCGGGTGGGCATGGAGTCATTGGCAATGTGTTTTGTTCACTTTATGTGGCTGAGAGATGGCCACCTGCTCCCCTGTCATGTCTCTGACAGCTGTGTGACGCTGTCAGGACTTTGGCGCATTTTTAAGATGCAACTTCATAGCTCATGTCTAATACAAAATGATCACCTTTACCCGTTTGTTAGGAACTTGAAGCCTAATACCCTCTTGTTGTTATATCGCCCACCCATGCTTGTTGTTGTGTGCCACAAACAGTTCAGGGGTAAGGAGAAGGCCTGGTTCTGGCATAAACCCGGATTTGTGCATACCCCGCTACCTGCAACTCACCGCCTGCAAAATACCAGTCTCGGATGCCTGCAGCATCAGAAGCTTTGGAGCTTGACTTGATAGAGCTCATGTATGGAGAGAACAGCACTGGATTTCCGGTCACCAGCGAGCAAGCCGCCGACAAGTAGACGCTAATTGCACCCGACTCAAGCCCGGCGGTTTCTTCTCATTGGTCAGCTTGCTCGATCGCCGGTCGCGACGTCCAAGGATTCACACCAACGACCGACTCAAGCCGTCACAATGTCGCTGAATAGCTATGTCGAGAGTAAACAAGCTTTCCGTGTCTAGCGCCCCTCGCCATGGTGCTCCATATTTCTAACAGTCCTTGTCTAGAGAAGGTGTGCATCATAACGACTGACGGCCGCAATCTGGTCGGCGTGCTCGCGGCCCACGATCACACGACCAACCTGGTATGCTGTTGTTCTCGCCTTCCTACCTTGCTGTTCTACTCTCCCACCTCGATGACTTTGAGCTAGATTAGACATTTCTAACTAGAAGAATTTGCTCCCCCCAGGTCCTCAAGAACACGGTCGAGCGAGTGATCCGCAGCCCCGACGAAGGGGAACCCTCGGTCGAGGTGCCGCTCGGCCTGTACATCATCCGCGGCGAGAATGTGTGCCTGGTGGGGCTGGTCGACGAGCCGCTCGACGCCAGCATTAACTGGACCGAAGTGAAAGGCGCGCCCATCGGGACGACGAAGCACTAGCCTACTGCCTCTTCCTCACATCTCGCTTGGTGATGGGCGAGTGCTGGGACGACGAAGTCTGCATTGAGGCACCCGGGTCACGATATGGTACATTAGGAGCTAGTTGGGCACAGCCAGGTCAACAGAGCGATGGAGGGACCAGGATAGGACCGCGCTACGTTTTGGGATTGGGACCTGGCTTTCTCATAGAGTCTTGCGTTTGCGGTTTGCGTGGATGCATTCCAAGGGTATGCCTTCTCAAGACCCAGCTCTCATTTCCTTCCACGCGAGATCTGCTGACATTGCGAGAGGCGGGCTGAGATTCGATCCTCCAACTTTGGTCACGTCGGTCTAAGATACCCAGAATGAAACAAAACTCAAGTCTATACAACCAATGGCCTCTTTACCTCTTCTACGTCTCTATGCGAAAACCTGCTGCAGCAGTACATCCGCGAAGATGTCCTGGCCAGGCGACTCGAGCATCCTGTTAATCCTGTTACCCTTCCGTACGCTGAGCCAGCCCATCGTGTCTCCGGGAACCTCGTCAAACGTGACGGCATCCATGGGATCCGCCGGGTGCGTCTGCACCGTGCTGTCCTTCTCGCTAGGCTTTGCCCGGTGGCGTCTGTCAATGACGTGCATGCCCCTGGTCCACTGCCCGCACGTCTCGATCCGGATGTCCTCAGGCTTGGCCACCGTCTTCCACGCCGGGTTGTCGCGCGTCATCATGTACCAGATGCAGAGGGGATCATGCAAAGACAGGCCCGGTTCACTGCCGTCGCCGAGGATCCGCTCGATGTTATCGAAGGTGGCGTTCATGAAGGTGTCGGTCCACTGCGCGAGCGGGCTGCCGGCCTCCTTGAGGGGCTGGACCTTCCCGTTGAAGAATTGCTTTCTGAGTTCGTGCGGAGTGGTGATGTCCAGAGGGAACAGCGTCAGCTTCAGCTGGCGGGACAGCTTGGCTGGGTAGGGCGGCAAGAAGGATTTGCCATGGATCGCCGGCGGCATGGTCGATGCCGGGATGGGGGAGGTCAGAGCGTATACGCGGGCAGCCGCGACTGCGTCAGCCATGCAGTTAAACTCGGCGCAGGGGCTAACGTTGCCTTCCACTCCCACAGCACCCCCCATAACCACGAGCTCCTTGACGCGCAGGAAGGTTTCGGGGTCTTCGGACGCTGCCAGGGCGACGTTGGTCAGCGGGCCGATGGTAACGATGGTAATTGTGTTCTCCGGTTCCTCCCTCAGGATCCGAAGCATCTCCTTGTGAGCCAGTCTCTTGCTCGGAGTGAAGAATTTTGAATACGAGGGCGGCTCAACGGAGGCTTCCGATTCGCTAGGGGCATCCTCAAACAGACTGCGCCAGGTGTCGGCCGGGGACAGATGAGGATGCTAGAGGATTCGATCAGGCGGTGACTCGGGACAGGAGAGAAATGGCTAGTTTTATGGGACTCACCGCATCATGAACGCCGTGCAGCCCGTCAGCACCGTCTGCTTTTGTCAGTGTCGTATATTCCAGGCGAACGGCCTGGGGATGCTCTTACGGAAGTGGTCGGCTACGAGTTGCTCGTCCTCAAGGGCATGCTCAGCGCCAACGGCCACGATGGGCTTGTAAGCGTTCAGTGCGCTATAGGTGGGCTTGCCCACGGATGCCCGCCATGCCATTTCCTTCTCGAGCACATGGAACAACGCCACTACATTGCGGAGGCACCTGTAACCATGCCGTTAGCCAAGTGTTGTTGCATGGTGCGTTGTTACACAAGTGACGCGACCGAGGCCCAATCATACCTCTGCAGCGGGACATTGCCGTATGTGACGGAGATCATGGCAACCTCGAGCTCCTCGGCCGAGGCGCTGAGGGCCAGCAGCAAGGCCAGGACATCGTCAACACCTGGAACCGGGTATTAGTGAAGAAGTTGAAGTAAACCATACAAATTTGGGCCAAACCTGGGTCAGTATCAATAATGATGCGGTTCTTGGGCGCCATGGTGGCTGCAAACTGCGGGGTTCAGGAGGGGCACGGTGTTCAAGTTGTGTACATACGACAGATAAGATTTGAGCCCAGTTCTGATTCAGTTCGTTATTTTGATGGTTGGCCTAAGTTCTATACAGGATCGGCCTCGGTGCTAACACATTAGTACTGACTAACACCGCAAGCTCTGCTAGGCCTCAGGATCTACATGCATAAAACTTCTCCGATCTCTCTGATTGGAGGTAAAGGTTCTTACCTTCCTTTCTTGGCCATCCATCTTCCGTTACGAAGTACTGGGCACTGATTCTTTTCACATCACTCGCACCTGAGCGTGCCCGGGCGACACAGACCGGGAGCGGCTGCAAGCCACGAAGGTGTGTGAGCTGAGCATCGTACGTGATAGGCTGTCGGTAGCCCGAGACTTTGCTTTCAACTGCTCTTTCGTCTTTTCACATTTATCCGGATATCGTGGTTTTAATGAAAAACTGACTGCCATTGTCGACGAGCGTGCGAGCATCAAGAGCACGAACCAGGACTTTGGTTGAACCTACATGCTAGTAGTACTTCCGTTCCCATTAAGAGTTCTGGTCTCACTGAAGCCTCCCAATTCTTGGTGGTTTCAATGTCTTGAATTCGTCTCAATTCTCAAGCAAGTGCAGTCACACCGCATCACGTGAGTGAACACGGCCAACAAGGGGGCGCTTCACCAAGAGCCACTTGAAGGCCAAGGCGCGCCTGCCAACCCCTGTCACGGTAACTTTCCCGTGAACTAAGGAGATTAGCTGGGGTTAGCGAATGCCAGAAGAGGAACCGAACTTCTGAACACCTTTCAACTGCAAGCGCTGGCTCGGTTCGCGATCTTCGAGCATCGTACACAACTCCTTATTCCCTCTCTCTCCCCATCGAGCTGCATTCGTGTGCCCCATCGCATACGGAGCAATCCACAACGTCTTCAGCCGATCCTTCGACAAGCAAAGAGATCGCAATTCCAGTCGGCTGGTTCGCGAATCTGAGCTCCGACCCTGGACCTGTGCCACCTGCTAGTCAATTAAGGAGGACCCTGATCTGCCACCCACTTCCCACCCCGCGCATTGAGCTTCCGCTCAAGCCGCGATCGTCCTTCTCGGCTGACCGTGTCACGTTCGCTCCATTGGCGGGTCTGCCGCATTCACGCCCATTCACGCCCTCCCAAGACCAACGCGATTCCCTGGTTCCCCTGAGCTCCCGCGTCTTGCCAGTTCACGATGGGCGCCTCAGTGTCTACCCTGGTCGGATGGACCGTGGTCATAGGATGTGTTTACATTGTTGTTTTTGGGCTTCCTGGGAAGAAGAAAGTTCGTGACGCCGGAAGAGGTGCCGCACAACGACACCGCCTGGAGGACAAGCCGCATAACCAGGTTCGCAAAGAGCCTAGAGAGAAGGCCAAGCGCCAAAGGTCTGAGGCATACAACAGAGATGCCGACGAGGCAAACAAGCCGTCGCAGCTCAAGCAACGTGCATCCAAATCATCGCCCCCGAGCCAGGCCGTCGACTACAGTTCGGACGATGGCGTCGATAACCGAGAGTTTGCCCGGCAATTGGCCAGTGTTAAGCAGGGCACCAACCTCAATGCGCCCAAGAAGAGTGATGAAAAGCAGCACAAGTCGGTGAAGCAGTCGCGAGCCCAGATCATTGATGAGAAGGCCGAGCAGAGCAAGGTGTCAGCCCCGTCCTCGACTGCGGGCGTCGACGCCGACGACGACGAGTCCTCGACCCCCTCTCCCGAGATCAAGGCTGTCGATGCCGGTGATGTCAGCGACATGCTGGAGCCCAAGGCTCCCGGACCTTCGGTCCTCCGTCTCACCGAAACCGACAAGGCCAAGCCGAAGAAGGAAAAGAAGACGAAGGCGCCCGAGAAGGCCGAGACGAAGAAGCAGCGTCAGAATCGCCAAAAGGCCGAGGCTGCCAAGGCTCTCCGCGAGGAAAATGAGAAGCAGAGGAAGGCCGATATGGAAGCCCAGAGGAGACAGGCACGCATCGCCGAAGGGCGGCCGGCCAAGGACGGCTCCGCCTTCGTGGCCGCACAAAACCAGCAGTCTGCTTGGACAGGCAACGGCACCAATGGCAGCGTTAGCAGCAATGCTACGAACGGTGGCTTCCTTCCCGTGCAGCCTCTGGACACACTCGACACCAGCAGCTACACTGATGTGTCTGTCTCCAAAAGCGAGAGCGCCACTCCTGCCAAGAGCAACCCTGCCGACAGCTGGATCGCCAGTCTGCCCTCCGAGGAGGAACAAATGGAGATGCTCCGGGGCGAGGAGGCGTGGAATACCGTGACGTCCAGAAAGCCGAACAAGAGGAAGAATAGGGAGGCTGTGTCCGAGAGCCCCATCGACTCGGAGCCCACTGTTGTTCAAGCGCCGCCCACCGAGCCGAAACCGCGGGCAATGAGTAACAGCACTGGCGCTGCCACTGTCTCTGCCACCCGCAAGACGGCGGGCAAATCGACCAAGCCCTTCTCTCAGCAGTCGTCCTTTGCGGCTCTGAGTCCAAACGACGACGAGACCGGTGAGAACGAGTGGGAGGTTTGAGCACTTTCCGTTTTATCGTTCTCTCGTGCACCTCGTCGTTACCCAGGCACACCTCGGCTTGAGCTTGGTCGTTTGTCGGGCGCTCTAATCCCATCCCTTCAGTCATGTCCCATAGCCGGACTTTCTCTTTGGTTGGGCCACGGCAAGGAGTCTGTGTTGTGTTATGTATATTACCGGCCGGAAAATGCTTCAGGAGTCCAGCCCTTTGAGTTCTTTCCTCCTGTCTTTCGTTTCTTATATTCCTTTTCTATCTAAGGTACTTTAGCCCAGCATCCCTTTTATTATCATGGGGTGGCGACGATCTCAGGACTTATTCAACCCTGCGAAAAAGTATGTCAAGATATCCTTGGATGGGGGAAACACAGGGCGGTGGCCATGCCGTGGATGGGTGCGATCAGAGACACCTTCTTGAGAAATGGTTGCAGGCGAACAAACTGGCCGGCACGATGAGAGGATTAGTGGCTGCTGACCAAGGCAAGATTGTGTTGGCTCTCAAAGAAGGCCACGGCATGCAACATGCCCCTATGGCCTACAGATAGCTAGCTACGACCGTATCCACCGCTTGACCATGCATGAACTTCTTCAGCTTCACCCCTATGACTTTCAGTGCAGTCAGTTCACGCCAGCTGACAGTGTATTCAGCAAGTGTGCACTCAACGACAATGGACTCAAAAAGGCACTCGTGAAGCTCGAGGCTGCCGCTAGGGCAATTTGAAGGTAGTTTCAGGCAACAAACACGACCTGCCCGATGGTGAAAGCGGGGGAGATCTCGCCAGAGAGGACGATGTAATCATGCAACTCGAAGCTTCCGATCATACAGTAGGACATTGGCTGATATGAGACGTTACTGCATACATCATCTGGGAATATGTATGCAAGTCATCCATGTGTTTCGATTTGTAGTGTAATGTAGGAGGCGCAGTACCTATTTTGAGGGATGCCAGCTGTAATTACGAGTGCTACTGCAGGGGCCGATCGACCACTGCACCGTGTTTCATGAGACGATTGGTGCCCTGATCTGGCAGTGTCTTGGCACCGATCCGAACCAACACCTTTTTTTTGGTTCCAAACCAGGGGAATTCGATGTATTTTCTTCCAATACGTGTACATACCACTCGCAGTATTCATTCTGTCGATACCCGTCCCTGTGAAACCACTATATCTTACCTAGGTACATATCAGGCACTGGACTGCGCGGCGTTTCGCCTATTGATGAACCCGGTTCAGGAACGGCATACCTACCACGTGTCAGCGGATATGAAGGCGGAGAAGTTTGGCTTGCCAGCACCATGGGCGTGGGACACGTCGGCGTCCATTCTTAAATGGGTGTATACCCTGTACACTAGGCACTGGAACTATTCCATTCGCGGTATGTACATATAGATTACCGTCCTGTACGCTACTTCGTATGCCGTGCAGTAAGAACAACCTACCTTATCGTAACTGCATGTTTTATCATACGTCATTTTTGGATTGTAATAATACCACTCGCCACTGCAGTGACTGTTACTAAAGGGGTTCCCCGCAATTGGGTGGGAGCAAACTGCAGGACAAGAACGTTTTATCAGCTCCTTCCCAGATTGGTAGGTTGGGGCTCCCATCCTCTTTGGTTGTCCTTTCCCTCCACTGAACGCTCATGAGCGTCAACTCGTCTTGTCAAGCATTTCCAGGCTGCAGCCTCACTGATAGCTGCTGGATTAAAAAGACTCGTGAATTGTCACGCTGAGCCCTGGACTGAGTGAGTGAAGGGAAGGGACACCTCATCAGACAAGCCCTGCGCCGCCGCCTCCTGCCCACCTCATGGCGAAAGTACGTGCCGTTTTAGCGCTGCCGGCAGGGTCCATCCACACCCCTAGTGCATCCGAAAGTGGCGTGCCCTTCGTGTCTCGAAATTACAGTCCCTTTCATTGCGCGGGTGGCCTCGATGCCAACGACATGGTTTAAGTTTGATTGATTTGGTCGATTCCCAGCCATTTTCGCGCTGGTACGTTCAGTCGTTTGGCCGCTCTGCTGTCCTTCGTTTTTGACTCTTGCCTCTGTTTTCCAGGCACGCACACCCTGCTATTCCTGTCTCTTCCCTTTGTGTCGACTTTACATTCCTCGAGCACTCTGGTTCCGTTCCTTGACGATTGCCCGAGGTGGTGACGGTTGCTAGGAAGCCCGCCCCGGTGTCTCTGTCTTGCACCCACAGTCACTCCAGCCTCCCGGTTCCGAATCTCGTCCACATTCCCGAACCGCATGCCGCCGGCATTGAATTGCGCGACTTGTTTGTCGCTTCACCGAGGAGTAGAGGCATTTTAAGATTTTAAGTCCTTGGTAGCTTCCTCAAAGCCGGCACGGTGCCGAGCACCTTTACTGTCTTTCCAGTTTTCCCGCAGGTCCGCGGTTCCTCTGGAGGATCCAGTTGGCCATTGCCTTTAGAACGACAGCGAGATCTCCGACCGTTCCGATTGTTCCATTCTACCCGTTCTATCATACACCCAGTGCCTTGCCTTCTATGGTCGCCACCACAGCCGTGTGCACTTAATCTTCCCAGGCCATCTACAGTACTTAAAGGAGGAATCACCGACCGACTGTCTCCCCGACGGGCACTCAGTAGATGCTCTTTACTTAGGCCGACAAGCTCAGAAGAACGAAACTCGTCAGCCGGGGAATGCGGGCGACGAGACCCGGCCATGTCGTACCTTGTCGCCGCCCAGTCCGCCCTCTTCTACTTCCTCGCCTGCACACCATGCAATCAGCTCCATCACCAACATAAAACGCGGCAGCAGGCCAAGAAGGACAGGGTGATCAAGGAGCGCATTGTGATGGAACAGCCCCATCTGTACCGGCATCCAGACCCTTTCCACACGAACCCGTATTGGAGCGAGGAGATCCGGATAGGACCGAGCCTGCCAAAGAAGAGAAAGGGGAGTGACGGGATCAGCAAGAGCCTCAGTCAGCGGCGGTTAACTGTGGCGAGCCGGGACGGCCGCCCGAGTATCGGCACGGGAAGCAGCATCGTGGTCAGTATGTCGGATATAGGATCGATCTCGAGCCCAAGACCGTCCACCAATCCGATCGACGTCCACCTTGGAAGCGCTCCGACTGTCGTACCCGAGGAAGACCCGACGAGTCCGGCACTTAGCAAAACGGTATCCATATCGACAAGCGCTGACTGGAACGTGAAGCGGTATCAGCGCGAGGACGAGGAGTTGTGGGGTCACGAGTCCACGTGGTCAGGTCATAAGCTGATGGACGCCATCAAGCACGCCGGCACGACAGCCGGCCGCTACATGGAGTCCAAGCTCGGATTGGAGAAGCAGGTGACGGACGAGGACCGGTACAATTTTTATTTCACGCCCAGGAATCCACCCGTGAACGAGTACCACCCGCCGGTCGTTAGCAGCAAACCTGCGCACAAAGACGCCCTCCGGTGGATGCTTCAGCCGCCGCCACCAGCAAAGGTCATGGAGGGGAAGGTTCCCGTCACGAGAAGCACGAGTACTATGAGTGCGGCATCTAGGAGGACCGTCTCGACCCGGGATGGGGGCTCGCTAGGGAGGTTAGTGGGTGAGAGGGCCGTTGAGGCTAGGATCCGGAGGGGCGAGATGCCGTTGGAGGACGAGTGGCGCCCGGCATCGCCCTTACGAAAGTCTTCGTCCCGAGTCTCGTCAGCCCCAAGGACCAGGAGTCGGCGCACGGCGAGAACCAACCACTCGTCTACCGATTCCGAGGAGGAACCAGAACATGCGAGCAACAGAAGGAGACGGACAAGTCACCGGCCGCCCGAGGTGGAATCCGAGGACCATGAAGAAGGGTTATATGTGTCGAGGGGCGCCGAGACGTTAAGCAATACCTCGTTGTCCACTCACACCGTTCATAAACCGAGGTTACCCCCCATGCTCAGTTCGGGGTACGATGACAGAGGTTCCTCGAAAGTGGAACATATTGAGTCTGCACATCCTTCACGAGAGAATATCAAACCGGATTCCGAATCGGACCTCAGCAAACCGGAGACTCAGCCAGCCTTGTCCATTAACACCAACGTGGCGGTGCATTCTTAGGCATTTGGCGAAGCCAATCTCTTTGCCTCCGAGGCACAGTCCATCGACGGGGATTCCAGGCTATTACTTATCATCAACAGCTCCTGCTCCTGCTCAAGAGGCCCCTCAACAATCAGCCGCCACTTGCATCGATATCCTAGTCTAGTATCTTCCCCTATCCCTTCTCCAGTCTCGTTGTACCTCCTTTCATTGCAGCATGGGCCTGGCGTAGCATCTGTTATATGGGACTCGCATCACTGGAGGGTGGGCTTTGGTCTTTGAATTGGGCGAGGCGTTTAGGTCGGCTACATGTACAAAGGGCGAGCTTCAACCACAGCATGATATTTCCTCTGTTTCTCACCTGCTTCATGTTCTCATCATCGTCTGCACTCTGGTATGTACCTATTCTTACGCAACCTTGGAGGCATACCGTGTGTTCCTCTGCAGTTGTCATCACAGCATCAACGAACGAGGCAAATTTCTCCTTAAACTTGACAATTACCGGGTATTGATGTAAAGCAGTGCCGTTCCCGTGCGCCTTTCCCTACAGGCAACCCTTGTTCAAGGGATACAATCCTACATTCATTCCTTCCATGGCCCGTATCTCCCATCAAAGTAGGCTGCTCGCACTCTCACAAATGCAGCCCGCCCTCCCCGTCATCCTCATCCACTTCCAAATCCCTCAACTGCTCCTCCATCCTCCGCCGCAACTCCTCATCAGTGAGCGATCCCCCTTGTCCCCGTCTCGACCCAGTAACAGCATCTATGTGCAACTCCCCGTTCCGAATAACTCCCGTCTGGAAGGTCCCATCCGTCCAGGCAGAGTGCCGTCGCCCGCCTTGTTCTCCTTCATTTTGCCCCGCCGCCGCCGATGTACCGTTCACCATCCCCTCTCCACCATCTCCGTTGACCATCCGCCCTGATGATGGGACTCCCTCGCCGCCCTCCTCCTCCGCCTTATCATTATTACTCCCCTCCCCAGCCTCAGCCTGGAACTCGGTCCAGCTCAGCCCACGGCTCTCCACCTCCTCCCGCACCAGCCGGATCCGCTCCTGCATCCGCTCAATGACCTCTTCATTCTCCTTGATCGCATCGATGCAGTCCTGGTCTGGCTCTCCCCTCTGTTGTGGTTGGGATTGTTGTTGTTCTTGTGCTTGTTGTGGTTGCGGCTGGGAGGAAGTGGAGGTGGAGGCGCTGGTGGAGACCGCGGTTGCCGTCCCTTCGGCGTACGGCCGCAGCTGCTCGTTGGAGTAATCCAGGTGGGCGATGCTGTTGCGGAGCTCGAGGAGTTTGAGATGCAGCGAGGAGAGGGGCAGGTCTTTGAGCGCGGCGGCGAAGCGCGCTGGGGTTATTGGGAGTGACTCGGCGGACATTTTTTGGATTCCTTCTGCTGGTGACGGTGGTGATGTTTGGTGAGATTGGTGACTGCGGGGTGGTTATGGTGTTGATTGAACGCGAAGCCCAGTCGCTTGCCCGCTGTAGTTGTATGGTTGCTTCGGCTGCCTGTTGTTGTGATCTCTGTATTGTGTAAGAACAGGCTTTTTGATGGAAAAGCAAAATGACAGGCTCAGTTCCTGTCAAACGCAAGCTGCAGAGCTACCTACTGTCGCCGGAAGCAAATGCTTTGGAGCCGCGATAATTGACCCTGCTGTGGAGCTTGCTGCAGTCGGCGGCTGCCACCCCGGCTCGCCGGCCTGCCTGTCGGAGGAAAAGTGGAATTTTCTCCGACAACCAATCTGCCGGTAGCATCTGGGCCGACGTAGCAACCTGCCTTCAAGCCTCTCCAACGTCGATTCTAGGCCGCTGGACGACGGCCGTCTATCGCTTTCCGACTGCCGGTTGATGGACGGTTAGCGCGCGGCGGCGCAACTGCAGGCGCCAGATACGCGACAATGCACAACTGCAGCCTGGGCGTTAATGCCTTCCGGTCGAGTGTCCAGGTCGCCGCCCGCCAGCTCTCGAAGCCGTGCGCCCAGTTTCTGCGGGCTGCCCCTCTCTCAAGTCGCTGCTTTACATCTTGGCCGTCCGCTCAACAGCAACGGCAACCGCAGCGAGGAGGACATGGCCCAAACGCACTTTCAGGTCCCTCGGTGCTGAGGCACATCAGGCCGGCTTACGTGCCTCAATGGGCCGGTGTCCGGACACTCATCCTTGGGCAGACGGTCATTACTCACTATGTCGACTTGCCGCCAAACTACAAAGACGAAGATGGCCTGCCGTTTGCAAGACACGACCTGGAAACACATGAGGTTATTGCCATCTTCGGCCCGAACATCAGCACAGCCGCCGCCAACAAGCTCCTGAGGATCCTCCACGGCCGCCGCGTCGCCGGCACGCTCGACGACCCGGCTCTGCGGCTCAACACGATGAAATATTCGAAGGAGCACCAAAGGATCGCCCTCCAATATCTCCGCAGCCATGTCCCCGTCGACGAAATCGTGAACGCTGGCCTCCGGGCCGAGGACGAACTGGCCGCTCTGGAGAACGGCGGCGCCGGGAAGGCGGAAGAAACGGACAGTGGGCCGGGCCAGGCGAGCAAGCTGAAGCTCTACAAGGAGGGCGATGCAGACCCCAAGACGAAAAAGGATAGCGTCTACGGAGAGAGCGCCCTTGATGCGATCCGCGCGCACAACGAGGCGAAATGGCAAGCGGAGCTTAGACGGTGCGAGGAGGAGAAGAAGAAGCGAGAAGAAGAAGAGAAGCACGGCAAGGCGGGGCCGCTGCAGGCCAGAGGCCAACAACAGCGACAGCTGAGCCCCAAGATGCAGGAGTACATAGCCAAGGCGCAATCGTCCCTCAAGGAGCCGCCCAACATGAGCAAGTGGCAGCGTCTCGGGCCCTCGGCCGCCGCCGTCCTCGTCGTGAGCGGGCTCTGTCTGGCGTATGCCGCAACCTACCGGCCGCCGAAGCGGGCAGACAGGCTGTGGCCCGACGTCCCCCCCGCAGCTGCCACGGTTGGTGTGCTTATCCTGGCCAACACGCTGGGCTGGGCGCTGTGGAAGATCCCGCCGATCTGGGGCTTCTTGAACCGGTACTTTATGGTTGTTGCCGCCACGCCGCGCGCTGCGGCCATGCTGGGCTCGCTATTTTCGCACCAGTCGCTCACCCATCTGCTGCAAAACATGCTTCTACTCTGGTTTCTGGGAGTACGTTTCCACGACGATGTCGGGAGAGGTACGTTCTTGGCGACCTACTTTGCGTCCGGTACGGCTGGCGCCCTCGGGACGTTGACCATGGCGGTGCTGAAGCACCGGTTGGACCTCGCCACCTTGGGGGCCTCGGGGGCCATCTACGGGATCGGTGCGGCGTATCTCTGGCTGCACCGGTTCGAGCCCTTCCGGATGTTCGGGCTCCCTCCGCCGCCGAGCGAGGGTTTTCAGGGTCTCAGCATACTGGCTCTAATGGCGGCGATCAACATCGGTGGCATCTTCACCGCTCAACGGTTCAAAGTGGATTTCACGGCGCACCTGGTGGGCATAGGCGTCGGTATTGTTGCTGCGCACCTGGTTCAGAGGAGAAAGCTAGCCAGGCAGCGAGAGAAGGGTGTCATGGAGACAGTGTCAATACTATCAACGAAGGACTAGATATTGAAGGTTTGGATGCGAAATCAAGGCATTACTAAAGAACGGCAGGTATCGACGGCGGGTGAGGATGTCGATAGATGCTTGTGCTTGTCTGTGTATAAATCTTGTACATACATGCATATACTGTCATATAATCAAGTGGTACTAACTGTTAATTGGGCACTGTGTGTCGTCGGTCTCTTTACGCCTCTCTCGTCGGACGGGCAGTTATCTCGGCAAATTTTGGCTTGTTGTGTTGTGCGGACCAACCAGCTTGGCGAAGTTTAAGTTGGAGTTGGAGATGGCAGCTCCACGTTTTCAGCTGCAGGGAGCTTAGTGGGCCATTCCGTGCCGACTAACCGGTCTTGGCCTTAGCCGCTCCCGGCGTCTGCTGGGGTATGCAAAGCTCCCCTCGGATGATTGGTTTCGTCATGTGCGCATCGTCAATCACCAAATGCCAAGGGACCAAAGCACGGTGGCACTGACGCAAGAGAGCTGCCCTGCTGATCTCTCGAGGCAGGGATTCGGCAACAGGCCTCCAATATGACGATCAAGAGGGTTTGAAAGTTCTGTGGCAGCAATCCTGCAAGCGGAGGAGTGAAGGTGGCACAGAATTGACCCGACGTTAACGGAGAACGCGATCTCGATACCTGCTCCATCCGTCTCGGACATCGCAAATGTGATCCGTATTGGTTCAACTGTCTTGCTTGTGCTACGGTGCTACCCAATCCGTCATTACGTTCGTGCCGGACGCCGCAACCTGAGCTCCCAGTTAACCGCCGCCCTCGTACGATTGGCCCTGTTTCGGTATCGATCATTAACCTGCTGTGTAAAGAAGACAACACGGCGTGGACCACGGTCCCTGTCCCAACCAACGGTCCCAGCTTTGTTTTGTGTGCCTCTTTTAATCTCTGCTCTCAGCTTGCCAGGGCTGGCTAAGACCACTTGCGCTAGTCTCGACCGAGGGGTTGTCTTGCTATCCCTTGTCGCCGTGCCGTCCAAGGTAATCTGAGACTATCGCTTTTTCTCCCTATCGCCCATCAATAACAAGATATCTTTTGTTTCCCCTCTTTCTCATTTGCTTCCTAGCATCAATTGGCCTAGTATACCTCCCCGGAAGGCCCACGCGCCTTGACACGCGCTTCCTCCTATACACCCCGCCAACAGCCAAGCTACACACATCGGCGCAAGCACAGTGGCAATGGCGTCACACCCGGCCGCGGCCGCCGACAGCGGCGCGCATACCATCCCATACGCCGACGACGGTGATGCGGGGCAGAACCCGTACGCCTCCTCCAACCGCTGGCGCCACGCCGAGTCGAGAGCCTTCGCGAAATACGAAAAGTCCCGCGGAGGCGGCGCGCCCGTCGCGCGCGACGCCGATGTGCGCGGCGCCGGCGTCAGCGACCTGGCCGACTTCTTCAACAAGTCGCGCATCGACCCGTCTGAAGTGCCCCCTGACCGTCGGCCGACGACTCCGCGGTTCAAGCCTATCGTTGCCGGCGCGTCTGAGGCAAGGGCTGCCACGGCGGCCATGACCACGGAAGACGGGGCGCCGCACGTGCACCGGGGCGGTGTTGATGGTGAGAACGGCGGGCTCGCGCCCGATGGCAAGGAGGTTGTCTGCGGGCCGCTGCTTAATTACCGGCGGATGGAGGGTGAGCGATGGGTCGGTAGCGTGCTGGTCGTCACCAAGGGCGGGGGCAGGACACAGCCCCTTGTGCCGGTGCTGAAGTTGCGCCGGGCCGGTCAAGCGGGGAGTGCTGGTCGCCACACAGATATCCAAGGCGTCTGCCTCTACTCGGATGCGCGCAACACCTTCTGGCGGTTCGACCTGGTGGTTGAGATGGAGGCGACAGAGACGAAGTGGGAGTACGAAGTGCCTGATCTACGACTCGCCAGCAAGACGAAGCCGCGTGTGAACAGCTTCTTCGTGCCGGCCGTCGACGAGTCCATGAGGATCATGTTCCACTCGTGCAACGGCTTCAGCGTCGGCACAGACGAGGCGGCCTGGAGTGGGCCGGCGCTGTGGAACGATGTCATGCGGCGCCATCAGCAGAGGCCTTTCCACGTCATGTAAGCTTCCGCATAAGTCGCGGGGGTGCAGCTATTGACGCTGACGGTTTTGGATTTGCAGGATTGGTGGCGGCGATCAGATCTATAACGACGGTATCCGCGTCTCGGGTCCGCTCCGGCCGTGGTCGGACACCAAGAACCCGAAGAAGCGGAAGGACCATCCGTTCCCGGAAAGCCTCCGCCAGGAGTGCGACGACTACTATCTGAGGAACTACATCCGCTGGTACTCCACGGAACCGTTTGCGGCCGCCAACGGCCAGATTCCCCAGTTGAACATCTGGGACGACCACGACGTATGCTCCACGCTGTTACGTGCCGCGGTGCTTGTACAACATGCTGACCTACCACAGATAATCGATGGGTTTGGGTCATATGTGAACGAATTCATGAAATGTGACGTCTTCAGGGGCATCGGCGGCACCGCTCACAAGTACTACATGCTGTTCCAGCACCACCTCTCGCCCCCTGCGTCCACCTACACATCGGGTAAGTTCTCTAAAAGTTAGCCCATGTGGCGTCGCTAATGTAGAGCAGATGCTGTTCCCAAAGCATCGGCTGAGGAAGGGCAGGGCATCGACCCCAACCAGTCCATGAACACCTATGTCCACCCGTCCATGGATGAACCCAGCTACATCTATGGCCCACAGGCCGGAGTAGGTTTCTGTCCGCGCGACCCGTCGAGACTTTGCCCGCTTACCAAACAATAGCCCTACGTTGCCGAGCATTCTCACAACATGTTCACCCGACTGGGCGCCAGGATCGCCTTCCTGGGTATCGACGCCCGCACCGAGGTATGCTTAGCGTCTTGTCTTTCTGACGAGTCGTGCTCGAACCATGGCTGAACGAAGAGCAGCGTACGAGACACCAGGTCAACTACCCCGAGACGTACAACGCCATCTTCACCCGCCTGAAGCAAGAACTCACAAACACCGCAAACTCTGGGCGGCCGTACAAGCATCTGATTCTTCTCTTGGGTATTCCCATTGCGTATCCTGTGAGGTCCCAAGTCGTTTTTCATTCTGCCATATACAACTAACAACCACAGCGCTTGACATGGCTGGAAAACATCTTCTCCAGCCCCGTGATGGGCCCCATCAAGTTCCTGAACCGCCGCATGGGCGTCGGCGGCAGCTTCTTCAACTCGTTTGACGGCAGCGTCGACCTCCTGGACGATCTGGACGACCACTATACGGCCCGCACCCACAAGAAGGAGCGGAACTGGCTTGTCGAGAAGCTGCAGGGCATCTGCGCCGAGTTCTCGATTCGGATCACCATCTTGGGAGGTGACGTGCACCTGGCCGCGCTCGGCAGGTTCTACTCGAACCCGCATCTCAACATCCCCGTCGAGCAGGACTACCGCTACATGGTCAACGTCGTCTCGTCCGCCATCGTCAACAAGCCGCCCCCGGCCGCCGTCGCCAACCTGCTCTCGCGCCGCAACAGGATCCACCACCTCAACCACGAGACGTCGGAAACCCTCCTCAAGCTGTTTGACAAAGATCCCGGCAACAGCACCAAGACAGCCAAACACAACTTCGTCACCATGCCCAGCCGCAACTTTGCCATGATCACCGAGAACTCGCCCAACGGCAGCAACAACAATTACCACGCTGCCAACGGCACAAACGGGGTCTCCCATCATCATCATCAACCAACAGAAGAAGCCTCCTCTGCTCATCCGCCACCCGGCTCCTCCTCTTCTTCCTCGTCTTCTTCATCAACCTCCCCACGCAACCAACACAAAAGCCCGATCCACAAGAAAGACGGCCGCCTGCCGCTGCACGCGGGCGAAGAACACTGCGGCACCAAGCACAAGGCCGCCTCCCCGTCCCACCACGGCACCGGCTCCGACGGCTCCCTCGACGTGTGCATCTGCGTCGAGATCGACCAGCACGACCCGGCCGGCCGGACCGAGGGCTACGGCCTGACCATCCCTGCGCTCGAGTACAAGGGGCCCAGGCCGCCTAGTCTGGATTTGCTCCCGCACCGGCCGAGGAGCCACGGCAGTGTGGGGGGGTCTTCGGCGGGTGGGCGGAGCCGGAGCCGGGGCAGTTCGGTGGCTGGGAGGGGGTAGTGCTCCTAATAATGAGGGTATGAGGCTGAGCTGAGCTGGCGGTGTGGTTCGCGAGTGTGGGGCCGGGACCGACTTGGGCAGGGAGGAAAAGGTGCTTGGAGGAGAAAGAATGCAATGGTATATAAGTATGCCAGGTTTGATTTGTCGGGTCTGGGTTCTGTTGAGTGATGTAAGATGGATCGTCGGGATAATCGGAAGCAGCTGGGCAATATGTAATGTAATCTAGATACCCAGGTCGTTTGCTGGGTCGGATCTTTGATTGTTTAATGGATTGGATAGGTTGGTCGAGAAATTGGCCTCTCTCGGCACAGCAAACGAGCTTGCTGGACCGAAGTGGTAGCATATACCCCTTTCTCTGAGCGCAGTCCTTCCATCGCCGAAAGTGATTTAGAAGCTGAAGCGAGCGTGCCTATGAGGTACCCCAAGCGAGTGTATACTTTGAGAGACACAAAAGGATAGAAAGAGAGATTGAACCGGAAGGCCAACCGAAGTCCCAAGCATATATACAGATTGCTGTCCCCGTTTTCCTCATCATCTTCCTCTCGTTTCCGTTTTCATGTCGTCATACAACGACTGGTCATCCCGCATCGCAGCAGCAGCACCTTGTAGCCCACATCCCAAGACAGAAACAGGGCCAGAAACAGCCAGCGGCAGTGGCAGTGGCACCGCAACCTTCCTTTCCGCTTCGCCTTCCCTCGTTCCGATCCCGATATTCGCAGCATGGTACGAGAAAGAAAGAGAAGACCCATCCAGCACCTTCGCTGCCACAAACCCCAGCACAAACCCTCCCAATGCAATGAGCAGCGCAACCGCGGCCGTCAAGGACGGACTAACCTCGCGGTCGATCCATCTTCGGCGGAGGCTGAACCGGCCCAGCCGCATATAGAACAGTTCGGCATACTCGTCGACTGCGCCTCGGGCATTGGGCCGCAGTTCCGCTGAAGAAGATGGCCTTGCCGACGGTTTTTCTTCGACGCTTGATTCCAGAAAACGGAAAGAGAAAGTGTATCGTTAACGCGCCAATACTTTGCTGACGAACGTGGTTCATTTGTTCATTGACTGGTGACGAGAGAGCAAGGAGGAGGCGGGATGTCAGCCAAGTTAACTAGTAACTCTCCATTGCTCCTTCTTCCTCCACTCCACTCCACTCCACGCAAGGGGAACAAGACAGAAGGGAGACCAGAAAATGGTACTAGGACAAAGCAGAGAGAGAAGAACTCACAGCAGCGTCAACGAGACATCACCCTGCAACCGCGCCTTCAACTCGACCTCGACATCCAGATTCAGCCCCAGCTGCAGCCTGACCGGCTTGGTCTCGGCCAGCCGGGGCAGCACGGTCGGGCCGGCCAACCCGCCGCCGGTCCCGGTCCCCGTCTGCGCCAGCTGCTTGTTGTTGTTCCTGCGGCTGCGACTGCGACGTCGCCGGCCGCCGCGGGAGTCGACCGACGAGACGTCCGAGGCCGAGTCATCGAGCTAACGTTATATATGTGGTCAACAAAAGGCAAAAAGGAAAGACAACATCCATCGGAGACAGTTTTTTATCGTACCTGACGACGCAAGTCAGCCAGAAGTCTATCCTTGTCCACCTCCCCACCACCGCTGCCAGTTGTACCACTCTGGCGGACGGCGGTGCCGGGGAGGCTGGGGAGGGGAGGAGCAACCTTGGGCATGATAGGGTTGGTGGTGGCCATGTTTGCTGGTGCTGGTGCTGCTGCTGATGGCGAGTGGGATAACTCCTGGCAAGGACGAGGATGGCGGTGGTGGTGATGGATGGTGATGTATGTGAGAGACTGGACGACCGAGTGGGAGCTCTGCGCGTAAAAGACAGGCGCCCTGCGCTTGCGGTTGCGGGTGAGGGTCTCCTCGACGAGACGGAGGGGCCGGGCTTTAGCTGCCGAAGTGAAGACTGTCCTTGAGGGACGGCTGCGGGTGGCACTAGTATCAGTAGTACTAGTAGTAGATTTTGGCGGAGTAGGTTGGCGGCGATGGCTGAGGGCGGGCGCGACTACGGATATGGCGTTCGCGTGAATGACAGGAAGAATCCGTGGTCTTAGTGAAGGTGCTGAATTCTGCCTGCGATGGGGATCGGGCGGACGATATGGCGGGAGGTTGCGTGAAGTTGAGGCTCTCGGACGCGACGGGGACGAGGCCTGGATGCCGTTGCCCGCGGATCGCTTGACTGGGAGTCTTGGAAAGGAGCAGAAGTAGGAAGCTCGCTGCTGGGTTGGATCCACGCCGCGATGCTCGATAAAAGAGCCGCGTACTGCCAGAGCCGCGGGTTCTTAGGGAAGTTGTTGAGAAGCTGCTGCTTGGTAAGAAAAGGCGAATCCATCTGCCAGAGTCGGACACATGGACGAATATATATAGACTTGATGAAGCCTTCTGACTTGTGTACACGCATCCAACATCCGAACCTCTTCAACCCCTGGCAAGATAGCGGCCTCCCCTGGTTTCCGGGGCTGGCCCGGGTGACGAGTCTCGAGTCCCGCTTCTTGCCTCATCGCAGATCTGATCTGATGAGTCACCCTCGGCAGTGTCAATCTTCAGTGTGACAGTGCTACCTGTCCTGCCGGGCATGTATACGCTCAGGGGTGTCACGTGCCAGCAGCAAGGATTACGGTCACAAACAAGACGGCAAGGGCATTGCTTCGCGAAGCTTGGACGCCGAATTCCAAACCCCCTCGTACGATACCACGGCAGACCATGCAATGTGAAACATCGACTGCCATAGGCACAGAGTTCACGGAGCTAATCAGGATGCCGTCCAGACAGCAGGATTGGGCCAATGGAGCCATTTTCGGTCCAAATCGACTGTTTGCTTGCTTTCTGAACTCCCTCTTCGTCGCATTAACGTTATCATCTGCCATTTGGCACTTTTTGAACCTTCCCACGACGCACTCTAAGCCAGAGATGTGTACAACGTCTTCCCGGCAGGTCCCCCTACAGAAGCCAAAACACTCGCCACCGTTCCAAACGTCCCAAGTCGAACCACTTGTCTGGTAGTTGTCCATACCGGCGTTAACGAACCTTGCCGGGGTATAGTGCCCTGAGCATTTGTGGTCTGGACATGTATCGACATGGGAATGCTGTTCCGCCGGCCTCTTCAGGCATGCATGCATGAGACGGATGGGCATGAGATCAGATTGACTTGATGCGCTCAAGCCTTGTCCGACAGTAACGAGGAGGGGTCGAACGATCTCGGAACATCCGAAGCGTCAAATACCGACCCGCAATCAACAGCAGACCCTGGATATAAGGTCCGGCGACGGAGAATAACGTCGGGCTCGGTCCCGGCTCCTGGACCAACTTTCGGAGCTGCGATATCTACCCCGGATTCCGAAACCATCGGCCCCATGCTTTTCCATTTTACCCATGTCTCTAGCCTCTCGGGCCCAGTAAACGGGACCACGCCACCGGGGATTTGCTTCCAGCAAGGGCCAACCGTCCAACTTGAAGCCGAATTCCAGAGCCCTCGAACGGCGTACATCCCAGTTCCATTAGCTGCTGAGCAGATCCCTTACACTCATCCCGCGTGGCGCTGTCGTACTACTACTGGTACGTCTGTCCATCTGGTTCAGCATCAGCAGGGCGGCGGTGGCCTCCTGGTCAAGGTCCCTCTGAGGTGGCAGGGCAGGGCTTGTCAACGCCGAGCCGTAGGCAGAATGCGTGCGCTGCGTCTCTGTGTACCCCTGCGGACCAAAACAGGGGGACGTGGTCACCGAAGTGCTGTAGCCGTGAAGGCGGTATTCGGATGAGACCGACGAGTATGAGTTATGCCGATCGCGCGAATCCTCGGGCATCAAAGCCGGGGATACCGACGGCTGTTGGGATCGGCCGGCGATGGGCGTAAAGCCTGGAGATGGCGCGCTGGATGACGGGCTCGTCATCTCCATGTCGGGCGAAGACGAGTTCGTGGCCGAGGTAAAATTGCGGCTGTAATTGTAGGGCTCTCCAAGAGCTGGAGACGGCAAGCCAGACGGAGCCGTTCTGGGTTCTGGCTCTGTTCTCACTTCCGATGAGCATTGAGCCTTGAGTTTCGCGATACAGTCCTCCAGATATCTGACATATTCAATGGAAGCCTGGATTGAATGTCAGCGGAGGCGACTCACGGGCTCAGCACACAACCTACCTGCAGGATAGCCAGCTTGTGCATCTCTCCCGTACACGCGGGTATGAGGCTCTTGAGGACCGCAAACTCCTCGTTCATCTTGGATCTCCGGCGCCGCTCAATCAGGCTGTGGGCGGTCTTCCTCGCTATCTTCCTCCCAGCCGCGCTTGTCGCCGAGGGCTGTTTCCTCTTCGTGCCAGCTGCCGCTGTCGCGGAACCTGCCCCTGAGCCGCTCTTGGAGGAGGCTGTCTTTGAACTTGACGATGGTGTCTCGGAGCTAGGATCCTCGCGAGGCTTCATCTGGATGATCTTCCGGGAACGTGTGGGAGGGGGTGGAAGGGCGAATTGCTCCTTAGGCGGGTTGGCGGCGGATGAACGACGGCGAGATTTTACTGTTTCGCTGGCTTGTGTAGGGTATAGGGTTGCGGTGGCCGCCGGTAAACTTGGGCTACCCTCGCTGGCCACGGCCGGCGGTGGCAGCTCAAACGCTAACTGCAACGAGGCCATTTTGGAGCCATCCTGGCCCTTAATATCAGTCGACGACGCCGGCGTCGGGAGCAACGTGGCACGAGGCATTGTGATGACCTGAGGATGGTGTATGTCTCGCAACATAAAAGCAAATGGAAGCTGAAGGGACCGAGGGAAGTCCTGCCTCGGAAGATGGGCGCGTGCCGAGCTTTTGATGGGTACGACAACTGCGCTTGGCGCTCTGATAAGAAATGGCAACAGAGGTAGGTATCTGAGGTGTCTGAGTCGTGTATCGATTGTTTGATGTCAAGGCCTACACGGTTCAAGAGATGGCCCTGGATGTTGAGTAAAGAGGAGACAGGGAGAGGATGTTCGTTCCCGCGCTGCACAAGCAGACCTCGCGGCGGAAGGGGGCGGGCTATGAGACATTGCAACCAACATCGTGCGCACACCTCAGCCTGAGATCACAACCGGTGGGAGAGAACGGGCGAGGGGCGGTGCCTGGGGAGGAGGGAGCGGTCGCGTGCTCAGCTCCCTTGTAAGAGGCACGGGGTGCGATCCCGAGCTCTGATTGGTTCGAGAGTCGGATGCTGTTGCTGGAGTGGATACAAGCTACAGAAAACATGCCGTGAGCCAGTATTGAAGCTTGCTTTATTTGTATTAGACCCCGGGCGTTAATTCGAGCTTGTGGGTTCCACGAGAGGTTCCGGGGGGCAACTTCAAAAGCCGCCTTGAGCACAGCATCACCTCATGGTCCAACAACTTTCGAGCACCACGGCCACGCCCCCATCGGGAACGCTGCGGACTCCCTGATCGTCATAGCACCCTGTCCAATGCTTTCAACACGCAGCGGCTTTGCCGTGGCCCATCACTGTGCGCCTTCCCGTTCGGAGGCGCCAGCCGATGCTCGCGTGTCAAACGTGAAATCTGGTATCCAATTCAAGAACTACGATGTTTGAGCTGACTCCGTGATGCATCACTTATACACTAGTCCGTTTCCTGCATTTCATCCATACACACATAACTGGCCCGATGTAATCTTATCTCTCGTGCTTACCCGGCTCCTTCCGCCGTCGATTCTTCGAGGGCTCTTAGACCTCGTTGCTAGGGTATTCCACCCGTGTGGTGGCGTTGAACTCCTCCTTAATACTCCTCATGCTGACGAACCGGGACAGAATCGCGATGCTGCCCGCCTTGTCGTTGGTTCCGCTCGCCCTGCTTCCGCCGAATGGCTGCTGGCCCACCACGGCACCCGTGCTCTTGCAGTTGATGTAGAAATTGCCTGCCGAGTTGCGGAGCTTGTCCTCGGCGAAGCGGATCGCAGCCCGGTCAGCGGCAAACACCGACCCGGTCAGGCCGTATTCGTTGGCCGTATCCACCATCTCACAGGCTCGCGCAAACGCGCCCACGGGGTCGGTGGTATCGTCATACACGTAGACGGTCAGGATGGGGCCGAACAGCTCCGTCGAGAAGAGCTTGTGGTCCGGCGTCCGCGCCTGGTAAATGGTTGGCTGTACAAAGTAGCCCTTCGACTTATCGTAAGTGCCACCGGTGAGCAGCTCAAGGTCGTTGTCGTTCTTGGCCTCGTCAATCACGCCCGAGAGCTTCTTGAAGGAGGCTTCGTGGATGACGGGGCCCATGAAGTTCTTGTGGTCGCAGGGGTTACCGACCGCCAGCTTCTGCGTCTCCTCAACCAGGCGAGTCTTGAACTGCGGCCACACGGATGCCGGCACATAGAGCCGGGAGGTAGCGCTGCACTTCTGGCCCTGGTACTCAAAGGCACCGCGAACGGTCTGCACAACGGCATTCTCCAGGTCCGCCGACGAGTGGATGAGATGGAAGTTCTTGCCACCAGTCTCGCCGACGATGCGGGGGTACGACTGGTACCGGCCCTCGGCGACTCCGGCGCCAATCTGTCCGTAGAGTTTGCGGAAGACGGCGGTGCTGCCTGTATAGTGCAGCGCAGCGAACTTCCTGTGAGCCAACACCTCCTTCGTCACCTCCTCTGGGTTGCCTGGCACAAACTGGATGACGTTCCGCGGCAGACCAGCCTCGAGAAGGATGTTGTACAGCAGCCAGTTGCTGGCAATGGCGAAGTCACTCGGCTTCCAGACAACAACGTTGCCCAACAAGGCGGGGAGACCGGGCAGGTTGCCGGCAATGGCTGTGAAGTTGAAGGGGCTGATGGCGTAGACGAAGCCCTCGAGCGCCCTGTACTCAACCCGGTTCCACATGCCTGGCGAGTTGTGCACGGGCTGCTGGGCATAAAGCTCCTCGGCGTACTGCACGTTGAAGCGGAGGAAATCGCAAAGCTCGGCGGCAGCATCGATCTCGGCCTGCCACGCGTTCTTGCCCTGGCCCAGCATCGTCGCAGCCATAATGTCGTAGCGATATTTGGTGCTGATCAGGTCCGCCGCCTTCAGGAAGATGGCGGCGCGGTCTGCGAACGGCAGGGACTCCCAGTCGGCCTTGGCAGCCAGGGCGGACTCAATGGCGTTTCTGACATCTTGCGGCGATGCCTGGGAGTAGGTGGCAATGGTTGTCTGGTGATCGGCCGGGTTGACCTGCCTCCCGGTTGAGGAAGTCTTGATCTGGTTCCCGCGAGCAAGGTCAGCGGTGCTCTAAGACAGGTGCGGAGCGGGGTCAGAAACTCACCTCTTTCCCGCCGATAACGAGAGGCACCTCCAGAGCGCCCTTCTTTTGCAGACTCTCGAGGGCCGCAGTCAAGCCTGCTCTCTGGGCGGAGCCCTTGGCATAGTGTTGCTGCCAGCAGTGTGAGTCTGACGTCTCCAAGACGGCGCTTGGGATGCAGCACTTACGTTGGGCTCATTTGACACCTTAGGGATCTTGAAGGCCGCGATGGTCGACATTCTGGTGGTGCTCGGAAGCTTGGGTGTAAGTTGTAACCTGGGCTTTCTGGTGGAGAAGGCTGCTCTTGTGACGCCAGAAGACAGCGCCAAAGCTCGAAGTTGGCGCGACGCCATACTTGAGTACTCAGACGAGTCGTGAGGGGATGGTCAAGGCGGTTTGGATCGGCAAGTGATGTCACCCGACACCTCAAATAAAGTAGGTAATGGAATACGCGCTTACAGCAGCCGCAAGCGTGATTTCCCGCTCCTGTCGACAAATCGCAAAGCTACGCCTTACCCCTCGCCTTCTGTGTTCGCCGAGTTGTTTGCAGTCCGCTGCTCTTCAATGAAGAGAACTGCCCGTTGCATCGCTTTGTCGCGGCTTTACGCAGCAAGCCCTCAGGCCAGGGCTTGCATCGAGAGGGGCAGCGGGTCATCAATTGGCCAATCGCAGCATATGCCAAGCACCTAGAAGGTGCTGATAAGGGGCCGGCATTCTTATCGGAGCCGAACTCTGGAGCAATCGACGCGTTGCAGGAGCCGAGACCGGGGCATTGGCATGCCGAACGAAGTTTGAATCCGGGGATCATGCCATCCTGGACGGCTTTGGCAGGCAAGAGATATGGTCGTTCTCGAACCTGCCAGGATCCATCAAAGCCATCCCTCTTGCGATATCGCTCAAGACCTGAAAGGAGAACCTTGAATCCTATCGACAATGGGTCCATCTTCGGGTGCGTGCAACAGTGGGACCCCCGGCTCTGATGTTGGTTAAGCCGGCACGCCGGAAGGGGAAAAACGGGAAAGAAAAAAAAATCAAAGAGACAAGGGAGAGAGACCTGACTAGAACTGTGAAAATGTTGCCAGTTACAAAATGCCCCACTGGGCTCTCAACCATACATCGGTCTGCTCGAACCAGTGATCTCTTACTTCTCAGTGATCAGTCGGGACTCAGTAGAACGGTTAGAACCAGGAGCCAACCGGAGCCGGTGATCTTCCTACATATTACACTACTAAACCTTAGAGGGCGCTCGTGTGCGAGGGTGTTGACCATAGAGAACGCAGGACTTCTATATCAGTAACTGAATGGCGGCCCGGAACTTGATATCGAATTTGAAAGACTCAATAGAGGCTATAATAGTCCGTGATTGCCGAATTCGAGGTCACATAGACCCCGGTAAGTAACTTGAGAACACATACGAGGTTAGAATCATACGGATGTATATCCACTAGGTAGGAAATCTAGGTAAGGTAGTCTAGGGCCGGCTGTGACTCGTCAACTATATGCACTCAGCATTTGATTTCATATTGCAGCGAGATTGGCATTACAAATTTTGAACTCGCCTAGTGATCCATCATCAACGATGGAGACAGATGCAAAAAAGGGAAAGAGATGTGGTTCAGGAAGGTACGCGGTACCTGCGCGTGTGGTGTCGAGTTCGGGCGGAGGAACCTCGTCTCTGCTCTCTGCGAATCTTTGGATACCGCCTCGGACGAGTCGACATTAGTCATGGAACGTCTGCCTCAACTGAGGTCAGAGTTCTAACCATTTGCAATGTACTCGCCCAGGGCTCATGGTGCTGCACATACTAAGACTAGTAACTGAAACTCAGCAGAAGCAACCACGACAACTGGGCCAGCAAACAGACCACCAATCCCGGCCGCGCCACGTACGTGCCGATGCCATCAAGACATGATTGCTTCACCCAGATAGACCGTCAGCCCTAATGCAGCAGCATCATGCCCAAATGTCAACCGAGAAAGACCGCACTGAAGTCAGCGCCGCTCTCATTGACCGGTCAGGGGACACTGCAATAAACATTAGTCCAAGGCTCCAAGCCCCCTTCGTGCAGGGCGGCGAGGCTCTGGGGAAGCTGCTGCTTTGATACACCCGCAAATCAACTGCCACATCCGAGCCTACCGTGGTGTAATAGTGCGCAGCAAAAGCATGCGGGCTCACATATGCGGCTCGGGGGCACGGGGAGCAGTGGGAGACACTAAGACCCTTGAGACACCGAGTATTCGCTCACGCTATGAAGCTCGGCAGGAGGAACATCCTGACCCGGGGTGTTCGCCTGCCGACGATACCTGACTTCTATGTTGTCAGCCTCAGCATGAAACGACTACCCTCCTTCATCCCAGATACGCTAACTTCTGTCATCAGAATCTGGAGGCCGTCAAAGCGTTACTAGGTACTTTACTTTACCTTAAGCAAACTATGTCACGAAGCATACCGCCAGGCCAGCCCGCTAGACACATGTGCTGTGCCACATGTTTGCTCATCGTTTCACTCCTCGTTTCACTCCTCGTCATCCCGACACATGATCAGTTGGTTGATAAGTTCTGCGCCGCATGCCGTGAGCTCATTCTGGCAGCCGGTGTGGTTGCACGCTCCATGCAGAGAACCCGCACTTCGGCTACGAGCTGTGCCTCCTTGCACTGTTGTTGCCCGGCATGGACTTGAAATGCTGGGCCGTGATTGTGCAACAGTTGGGTGCAGTCATGTGATCTCATCTTATACCGTCATTCAGAAGATAGCTTAGTATCATGGACTGAGTGAGTAAGGTTGAAATTTGACTGGACCAGGCCAGGGCGGCAGGAGACACTCTCCAGGATCTCCCGGGTCGCAGGGAAGCATAGCTCTGAGAGTATATTCGAGACGGCATCAGCATGTCAGCATCGTCTTACCATCAATGTCGCGCCCAAGTCACGTCCCCGGGAAGTAAACCGAAGCCGGTCTTTATGGTGCTGCCCTTCGCGTCTGCCGAAGAATCCGCGGTAGTGGATGGCGTTTGCACAAGGTCAAAGCTGGGTCAATGGTGACGCGGGATATCTCCCGAGACCAACTTGAGGGTATTGTTGTGACCGGGAGTGCGCATGAGCCCGTCCTAGCCTCCTAGGGTGCCGCAAGGCTGAGTGCGCATGTCGGTACCAAGTCGTTTCGAATAAACAAGCCGTGAAGATGATCGGCCAACCCCCAACCTGAGAAGAGGGCCGCCATCCAGACAAGGGCGAGAGCGGCCATGGCGGCGATGTACCCGGAGTGACCATAAGTGTGCTCTCTATGCCCAACCCGCATTAGGACACAGCCCACTGTTCGCTTTCAGGTTGTGTAGAACAGCTACCACGGTAAGGTTGGGCCATCTGTCCGTGGTTTCAGCTCTGCCGGTGCATCCGGCGAATGAAGCTTCTAAGACACGAAAGCTCCGAACAACACCTCGAGCTCGCGCATGACAACCAACCCCGCCTGGTGAACCAGTGATGTGACGGAGACGGCTGGATCTCCAAAGGTCCATGCACCTGGTAAGCCCTATCCGGGGCTGAGGAACCGATGTCTTGCATTTGGCATATTGATTGGCTCGAGGACCGGATTCACAGGCCCCTAGATTCCTGGCCACGTCACGGAGCACTGCTGGGCGACCCCGCGGGGAGGCCCCTCTTTTGGGGGGTTTGACCGGCATACGGGATGTCAGTGGCTCGGCGACACGCCAGGAAAGGGGCGGGCCGTTGGCCGGCGACTTGGAAGAAGGGAATCAAGCAGTCGTTGGTTGTTGATGGGAAACAACACTTCCTGTAACCGAGCTCCGTAGCTCCATCCGGGCCTTGCGTCAAGATTGCAATGCCGTCAATCAAGCACAGACTTGCTGGTTGAGAGACGGATCGTGTCATTTGCGATAGTGATTTAAGACACGGCAGGGAGCTAGACTGCGGGCGCAAAGCCATCAGATACAGGGGTAGGCCAGAGCTAACGTACCTGAGTCTCGAGATGTTTAGTGCCACAGTACTGTACGTTCGCGGTTTACTTCCATACAAGCCACAGCAGTTTTTGTCGGAGGCTCACACACTATTACTTCGTATCACTCACCTTATTGAGGCAAATCCGAATTCGAGTGATCTGACTTGGTGAGCCTTGGAGGACTCCTGCCCTTGATGGACCGGAGTCGGATCATCCAGAGCCTTGGGAATTCCACATTGCGTCTGCAAACTGCAGCATGGCAGGCGCTTCTGCGAGCACAGACAGGTGACAACAGGAGGCTTGCAATCTGACTGGCGACTCGTGCCGCCCGGCGGCTATCTGCACGCGAAGCGGTCTGTTAAGCGCAAGGCAGTTTCGCGGAAGAGATATGCCGCAGCCAAATCAGCGAGCGGGATATTGGATCATCGGAAGCTGCAGTCATAGCTGTGAGGGGATAACGGATTTCATGATGGATGGAGAGCCCCGTTGTATGTACATACATAAGGTACCTTACCACACTAGCATAGGTAGTTCCGCTCAGCGAGACAATAACTAGCCGGAATGATCCCTTTGGGGGTTTCTTTGACCTGGAATGATCCGTCGAGAAAGCGAGATACGAGGGGCATGGTTGGCTTTGCAATTGGCAGCATGCAGGAACTGGTTAAACTGAGGTCATCGGTTCTTGACTGCCTCATCGTTCCCAACCTGGAACCTGGAAGGTTTTCATCGCAATCCCTTTCGGGAAAAGGCGATCTCCTCCCCCGCTTCCGGAAAGTTTAGCGCACGAGGCAAAGACCCACTCGTCATTACGGGTAATTCCAGGCACAAGCTCAGGAACAGGAAACAAATCCCCACCGTCCCGCTTCTCACTGGCAGGGCAAGACGAGGTCCTTCACTGCTTCTGCAAACAACAGGTTCAAGTCATGGCATCCCACACACCACGGGGCAGCCTGTTTTGTTGCGCGGAGCTCTGAATGTGTTCGGCTGGGTCGACAAATCCTCTTCCCTTGCTGCCCTCGAGCGGCCGAGTGTACAACGCACTTACAGTCCATTCCCCGAATACGAGAGCAGTGCGCTTGTTGTTGCTGACCCTCAGCCTCTCAGGACATTTATTAAATTCATCCCGTCACTGCAATTGAAACAACAGCGTCCCTCCGACCTTTCCGGCCGTTTTGCGGACTTACTTCTGCCACTTCACCACCTGAGCGGGGACTGTCTGCCCCTCCTTAGCTTCGTTCACTGCGCTTCAGCGGATGCCACCCATTCATTCCCTTTGGACACATGTGCATGTACCCAAGTACCTGCCCTGTCCCTGACCTGGACCTGTCAGGAACGGGCCTGATCGCCGACGACCGTTCATTGCCCGTTTTGGCCGGCCCACCGCCCACCACATCTGCAAGCACTTCTGCAGAGCTCGCCAATCCCTGGCGATAAAAGCGAGTCCGACAAGACAGGTGCGTTTCAGAAAATCTGCTCGCCAGGCTGTGGATCGTTCCTCAATCTGGCATGGCAGAAGTGGCAGGCAGTCTTGGTAGCCCCGTTGGCGATCGCCGTGGCCAACACACTGCTAAGCCTGCTCAGCCTGCTCAGCACATGCTTGCTACACGTCTTGTGCCTACTGTGTACAGTAGTCATGCAGGTCCTATCACTAGTGCGCACTTAGTTCGCACATGGCACACCACCATGGCGCCGAAAGCAGACCTAGTTACATACCAGCCTGGCTTTGACGGTTGACGGTGTGTGGCAGGCATGGCGGGCATGGGCGTGATGACGGCGGCCCAATGTGGGTGGGGGGTGGGCTCGAGCACACGGGGTATATCTGCCGAGTCGCCCTTCGCTTCCCAGCTTCGAGGATGATATTTTTATAGATGGCTCGGCAGGCCGCATACCTCACCGTCCCGTGGTGACCCCCATCTTGCAGAGGGTCGAGTTGCCGCTTCTGGATTTAGACGTGGGAGCTCCCCTCTCCGTCGAGCTACTTACTTCTTGTCTGTCGTTCCCGCTTGTTGGTCGTCCCGCTCGACGGAACTCAAGGCCATTGTGCCGTGGACTAATGCCCGCCCGGTATCGCGGGCGCTTCGGCCTCTTGGTTTAAGCTGACTCTTTTCATGTTTGTCCTCCGTTTCACCACCTTGCTACCGTCTCCTGTCCTCACTACTCTCTTTCGGCATCGAGAGAGACATATCCGAGCTCGAGCCTGCTCAATGGCCCGCTAGCACCAGATATGGTCCGTTCCCTCGACCCCATCGTCCTGGCTCTTCTGGGAACACTCTCCACGGGGATACACCATGACCCGGCCAGCGCTATTGATGCTGCTTTATACCGCGGCGCCTGCATGGGTAGTTGAAGCTCGGGCAGTGATCCTGTGTGATGTCCACAGTGGGAACCAGGACTTGGGAGGTCGAGCTCAGGTCAATGTCCAGCCCAGGCAGTGGACGGGTCCGATTTGGTTCTTTGCGAGCGCTACAACGACTACAACGACACTGACAGTCTCGGTACCAGGACCAACCAGTTCGACCTCACTCAGTTCTGGGGGACCTCCAAGCTCAGACGGGGCATCGAGAAGCACCACTCCTGGTGCGCTCCCTGAGACGGCTCCTGGCTTGCCGCTGGCCACGCCTCTTCCCGGTGCCGGCAGCCCTCAGGCTTCGTCCAGCGAGGTCCTAGTGACCGACACTATGCCCGCGGATATCGCCACATCAACAGGACCCCCACCCACAACCGACATATCCAACGCCATAGGGTCCTTGAATGATGGCGATGGCGACTCTGAAAGAGGGAGCAACAGGACGCTAGTCATCACCCTGAGCACCGTGCTCTCGGCGGTGGGATTGCTCCTAGTCATTGGTGCGGTATTACTTTGCCGGAGGTGTCGACGGCGCCGGCGTTTACCGTTCCTTCCGCGAGGTGTCTCGCCTATCGACGACGACGAGATTGAGAGATGGAAAGGGAATAGGTCCGAGAAGGGCAGTTTCCACGTTGGAGACACTGATGTCGAGGCCGACGGGGCACTCAGCAAAGAAACCGGTGCTCCATCACATGCCAAACACTCCTCAACAAGCTCCGTGAAGAAGCCGCCGAGTGTGATAGTCTACAGCAGCCCGCACAACCGCCACTCAACCGACGCCCAGTCCCGCCGCTCGATCGCCCGGGACCACCCCGCCTACGGCGGCAAGTCAAGCTTCGACAAAACCCTCCCGCAGACCCCCATTCAAGCCCGGGCTCCCAACGCCCGTGCAGGCCTGACGGACGAGTCAGTTCCCGGCGACGCACCTTTCCTCCCGAAGCCGAAACGCACCCCTTCCCGGCTTTCCAAGGTCTCACATAGCTCGGCCAAGGAACGCCGAGCCCGTCACGCAAGAGCGCGCAGCTCACGGAGCAGCACCCGCAGTTTCGGTGACTACTATTACTATCATGGTACCGGAGGCGGGGCCGGAGGGTCCGGCGCTGGGTCGGAGCTGGAACTGTCACCGCGGCTTTCACATGACCATGTCCACATAGCACGACACAGCAGCCACTCGAAATACCACTCCGGAACGCCTCGTGGCAGTCACTCCAGAGTATACTCTTCTTCTTCGATCCCCCCGCGGCTGTCGTTCGGGGATGAGGTGCTGTATGGAGGGCTGTCGCCTGCTTGGCCGAGGTTTGCCCGGGAGGGTGAGATTGGACGGGCTATTGGGTAGCCCTCGACTTTCCTTTCCGTTTTGTTCCATGAACCGCCTCGATACGACACACAAAGCCGGTTTTCTTTCCTCAGTGGACCTCACACCGGCTTAGGGTATTGGACCCGCAGGCGTCCGGTTATTTCTTGCTTCTTCTTTCCCTTTATTCGTCCCTTAGTTCAAGGGGCAGGCCCGACCCAGACGGAGCAAATAGCTCACCAGGGAAGTCGAGGCCTTTATTTTTTTTTTCCCGATCGGATTGAATAGGTGCTATGATTGATGAAAGACGATGGATATACCCCGAGTGTGTTGGAGCAAAGAGTGAGAGTTTATCTTTCTGTCAGATTGGAGGAACCGGATGGGCACGCTTCCAGCCCGGTCTTCGGCGGCCTGGAACGCCAATTCACAGTGTGATTTACCCATGTTTAGTTCGAGGAGGAAGATGGATAGGTGATATACCTTACCATGGCGGGAGTGGACCGCCAGATAACAGAGGATGAGATGGCACCCAACTCAATACAGACCAAGTTTCTATCAACAACCGCCACATATCGTCGTGCTGCGCAACCCTGTTCACGGATATAACGACGCTATGCGGATGCGGATGCAGACCGCACACCCGCGCTCCAGAACCACATGCCCCGTGACCAAATACGAGCTTTCGAGCGCTCACATCTGAAACAACCTAAGCCGGGGGCGGGAAGATGATCGGGATTGGGAATAGTGTTTCTGCTGGCTGCGAGGTCCTGTCTGTAATGTCGGTACACTGCAGTACAGACAGACACAGGAAAATTCGGGATGAAGTGGGAAGTGATGCTGGAGGTGCCCGAGGGGGAGACTGAGCTAACTCGCTCCTACCTTAGTGCTAGTAGTTGAACATTGGTAAGATGCAGCAAGGTTGAGCAACCCTAACCCTGGTACATACCAAACCTAAGTTTCGAGAGCGCCCGATTTACATTGGGGAGTAAGCAGGCAAGAGAGACACAGAACGTCTGGTGTAGGCAATTATTTAAACCAATGATTCAGGGCTTGTTTGAGCAGTCACAGCTCAGATGCTGACTTGATTGCAACAAATTCAAGCTACTTTCTCGCCCGTGCATATACAACCCGAGGCTGCTACCCCGAAGCTATGACCGCAACCAATTTACGCGTCAAATGGTTACGCGACGAAGCGCCACAATTTTGGACGTCTTTCTTCCCCACCTGCAACTGACCGCTCTGTATGGTAATTACCTAACCAGCATTGCGCCGAACACATTTCGACAGCGTATTCACTTCCCTATATGGTGATTTCCTGTGACTTTGTATGAGCCAGCATCCGACTGCATTATCTTGCCCGCCACCAACCGTCCTCAACCACACTGCATCTTAAGCCAAACCCCATCCTCAGGGTGATACCACGCGGGCACCGCGACGATGCCCTCGCGCAAGAGCGACACTCGCCGTAGCGACGTATCCGTGGCGAGGTTCGTGCTTGCCGAAGAAGACAGCACCATGACCACCGAGTCATCTGCCCCAGCGGCATCATCCGTGGCAGAGGAGCCCTCGGCTTCCTCCTCAACCGCGCCCGCCGCTCAACAACCGCAACCGGCCGACAAGAAAGACAAGGAGAAAGGGAAGGAGAAGGAGAAGGAGAGCGAAAACTTGCCAATCGAGGTGTGTATGTCCCCAAGTATAGGTTACTTCGTCGTTCGCCCCAAGGCGTAGGCTAACCACTCCCGGGATCTATAATGGCTTAGGACCTAAATCTACCCAAATCCATCATCACCCGTCTTGCTAAGGGCGTACTGCCGCCCAACACACAAATACAAGCCAACGCCATCCTGGCCCTGACGAAGAGCGCCACGGTCTTCATCAACCACCTGGCGAATGCGTATGTCTGCGGCTACCCTGTCTCTCCAGCGTCTCCTTTTCTGACCCAAACTACAGCGCAAACGAGAACACGGTAAACTCCGGCAAGAAAACCATCACGCATACCGATGTCTTCAAAGCGCTCGACGAGATAGAATACGGCTTCATGCGCGAGAAGCTCGAGGCCGAGTTTGCTAGTAAAGCCTCCTTCACCGTCCCCAGCCCCAAACCCGTCTTACAGATAACTTACCATCCTCACAGAGTTCAACGAGGTCCAAACCTCAAAACGCTCAACCTACCGCAAAAAGGTAGCCGCTGCAAAGAAAGCTGCCGCCGCCTCCGGGGCAAGCCAGAGCACCGACGCCGGCGCTGCCGCCGACATTTCCATGATGAGCATAGGCTCCACCAGCACCACCGCCGCCGCCGGCAGCGACAGGCTTCATCAGCCTTCCTCGGGGTCAGCATCTGGGCAAGCTAGGGCGGCCAAGAAGGCTAAACTTGACCCTTCTGCTGCTGGCGGCGGAGGCTCGTCCAGGATGGAGGTGGATGAGGGTGGGGAAGGGGAGATTTCGGACGCTGAGACTGTGCCTGACGAGCAAGAGGAAGAGGAAGAAGAAGAAGATGATGATGAGCAGGGAGAGGAGGAAGAGGATGTTGACGAGGAAGAGGATGACGAGGGAGATGAGGCGGGGGGCGAGGAGAGAGATGAGTTGGAGGAACGGACAGCGAGAGAGGAGGACGAGGATGAGGCGTTAGACGACGACAGCGATTAGGGGGCTCGCCTACGTCGAAATCGAGCACGCCGAGGAACATGGACGGGCGGTTGGCGCCAGGTGAAGAGAGTCCTCAAGTGAGGGTGCAGTTTTACTACGATATTGATATTTCAAGCGATGAAGTCACCTATGATCACACCCTCGGGCTGGGCCAGCGTTGCAGTTCCGTCCCATCCTTCTTTGGGCCTAAAGGGAGTGTGGAAACGCTCAGGTCGTTTACACCCCACACGCCATAGTTCGTATTTCTTGGCGAACACTCCGAGGGGGCAGCGGTGAGATGGAAACAGCCGCATCCAAGCCAGAAGACCGGGCGTATTTCGGCAGCTTTCTGTCACCTACCGCATAGTATATATTGAGCGAGTTTCGTACCGTTACATTCTCTGAAGCCGGTTGGTCAACCTGTTATTTCACACCCAGGCCAGGTCCAGTGAGCAAACTAGTAGTATCTGGGCCCAGCGAAGGGGTTACTCATTCTGGATGCTGTGGACTGTCATGTTGCACGAAGATCCAGAAATCCGAGAGCTGATCCGATGGCAAGATTGGCTGGGCTGGATTTTTCAGATATTCCAATAACGCCGGAGGGGACGCGCATGACCAGGCCACGTGTGAGAGTACTCCAGTCATATGCTGGAGTTGTTTGCCCTGGATACGAAGGCGAAGGCAAACATTATTGACTTCAGCGAGGGTCCCATCACGGCCATGGGCATTATCAATGATGCGTTTATTTGCAAGGCGACAGGCTCAAAGCTCCAGCAAAGAGGCAGTCATGACCCTGAAAAAAACATAGAAGCCATGCATATAGTGTCCCAACGTATTCTGAGTTGCCCAGACGTTACCATTCGAAATTGCTATTGCCTGCCAGTGAATCAAGATCCCTCCAACCTAGCCAGGACCTGTCCAGCCACCCATACCATGCATAGAACAAGATGACACCACCAAGCCACATGTGAATCAAGCCAAAGGGGCCTAAACGAAACCGAGATTGCAACATCTTTAATAGAACTCGTCCCTCACACAGCAACGATGTAAGCTGTTGAAGTCGAACAAGCTAAAGCAAAGTTCCAAACGGCGAAACGGGAAAGGAAAAAAAAGGTGGTGGTCAGCAAGCTTCTGACATCCATGAGAGGCCCAATCACCATCCAGCTCGTTTCAGACACTCTTCGGGTGCGGACGAGTTAAGAGAAGCGAGCAAGACCGATAAAACGTAAACAACGCGGTGCAGAACAGAACGTCAATAACCCCCTCCCACGCGTGTGTCACCGATAATCACCCAGCACAAGGCCATCCGAAGACGAGAAACAGTGGAATGATGTAAGTGAATAAAGGCTGAAAGAAAATGAACTTCGTAAAACAATCTTGAAGGTAAACCGATCCTGCCGCCACACAGGCGGGTCAAGTTTCGCCGCCACCATCCCATACGTGCCAGCTGACGTGCATGAAGCAATGCCGGTTGAACACCAAAGTGGTCGACCAAATCGTCAGTCATCCTGTCGTATGAATATTATGGCAGCATACTGTCGTGAAACAGTTGGAGCAAGCGAGAACACAACCTGGGTGAAAAAGAAAGAAAACGAAGGAAAAGTCGAAAGTAAGAGGTATCATAGAAAGAGAATGAACGAGAACATGCCCTCCCAGACTCCTCTATGCCCTTCCCTGATACCCTGCGTGACCTTGCCGGCGACGAGATGAATAATGCGACCATTCTGAACGCATGAGCTGAGTCCATCACCGGACGAGCCGGACAAATCCTCCCTCGAAAGCAAATTGCCTTCCCATCCCAAAACCAAACCCCACCGGCGACAGACCAACCCTCCCGTTTCAAGGAGGAGATCGCACTGCGGACAGACACGATTCTATTGAGGTTGACTAGCCCACCACTGGGCTGGCGCCTGCGGTTGTGACCAGCCCTGCGTAACGGCCGGGGCCTGCGGGCTCTGGTGCATGTACTGTCGCGGCGTCTGGTCGGCGGAATACATTCCCTGGGTCGGTGCCGCGCCGTAACCCTGTCCCAAGCCCGGCATGCCCGAGTATGACATGCCGCCGGGCTGCACCGGCCCCGAGCTGCTCGAGTGCCGCAAGGGGGCGGGGGACTGCTGTGGGTGGGGAGACGGCTGCGACTGGGTCGTGTACGCAGAGTAGCCGTGCTGCGGGGTCTGCGGGGTGGGAGGCCACATCTGACCTTGGTGCGAGTAGCTGTAGTTCTGTGTCGCCTGTGGTAGGGTTGCGGCCGAGCCTGAGGATGGGTATGTTGGTCTTGAAGTGCTCTGAGCTGGGTCGTGAGCAATACCCCTTAATGTGTTTTGGCCGAGCGGGTGCTGCGCCTGGATGGGCTGGGAATACGGAGCGGCTGTGATCATCATTGGGCTCTGGTGCGGTACAACTCCGGGCTGCTGCAGACCTGTGGTGCTGGTGCTGCTGTGGGATACCGGGGCAGGACGAGTTGTCGGCACGGTTGCATCGGCCGAGCTGACGGGTTGGCTCAGTGTCGTCGTGGTAGGCTGGTCGTGTGGCCTCCGCCAGATGCTCTGCATGTAGTCACTGCGCATCTCTCGTTGCTGGTTGACAGATCGGTTGAACTCGGCCGCGTGGTGGGCTTGGGCATGCAGTTCTGATATCGGAGTAGGTTGGATCCGGTCCTGATATGGTGGTCCCGTAATCTCCTGCCTCGGACCTGTCTTCAAGATGCTCGAATAGTCTCGGGTCCGCGTATCGTTGTACTCTGGTCCTAGTGTTATTACAGGCATTCTGGTTGAACTCCCTGGCGGTCCCCCAATCATACCTGGCTGCATGAGCTGGGGCTGGGGCGCGCCTCCGAACTGGCCGGGATTCGTGCTGTAAACGATCTCGCCGTGGGGGGCTCCTAGCATGGCGTTGTTGTGGCTCGCCTCGGCCTCGCGAGCCTTTGAAGCACCGGGCCGCTTCTCGCCCGCCGGGTCAGCCTCGGTGAACCCCTGCTTGCGCGCCTTCGTCTCCCAGTAGTCGTCGCGGACCCTCCTGCCGTTCACAATGACCCGGCTCCCAAACTGTCGGAACATGCTCCGGGCGGTTACGATGGCGATCTGGCGCGAACGGTACGAAAAGGGAAGGATCTCCTGCTGCACTAAATCGTCCTTCTCGATCTGGCTGGCGATAATTTTGTAAAGCGACCTGTTTTTGTTGAAGAGCAAATACGAGTCCCGGTACCCTAGGACCCGCGCGCACTCGGTCGCTAGCATGAACAGCTTATCCCCGCGATTGGGGACAAGGAAAGTCCTGCAGCGGTATTCGCGGCCCCCTGTAAGCTGGCCATTGGGGAGCACCTTCTTCTCGCCGGCTTCGTCGATCTCGCGCGGCAAATACTCGTCTCCGCCGGGGCCGAGCTGGTCTGTCGTGTGATCACGCACCGTTGGGAGTGCCTTGAGGGTGGACTTCGTCGGGGTCGATTTAGGCGGCGACGTCCGAGGGGGTGCGTACGTTGGAGTCTGGGACGGCAAGGGCGCATTTTGACTCTGGGGTGTTTGAGGAGGGATCGTCTGGGGAGTGGGCGGTGCGGGCGGGAGGGACGCCGGGGCGCTTTCGGGCGCGCCCCCGGATGTTCTGGACTTCATCGGTCTTCCTCTTTTCCTAGGCTTGTCACCACCTGAGCATGCGCGACGGCGCCGTCAGCCTGTGATCGCAGGTCGTACGCGCGGGGTCGCACGACCATGGTGGTGTAACACGCGAATGGTTGACCCAGTCATAGAAAGCCGCAGCTACACAGAGAGAAACACAACATACCGTCATCACCAGCCGGGCCTGGTGCCCCTGCGTCCCCGAACTCGTCGGGGGAACGACTTCGCTTGACACCTCGAGAGGCGGGCTCTATCAGATCTGTCCGGGCCCAGCTGTCAGCACTTCGCGCGAGGCAGGGGAGGGCAGGAGCGCCCTCTAGAAAAGACGGCCGCGCAATTGGCAGGGACTGGAATAATCCGCAAGAGATGGCAACGAGGGCGCCTCAATAAAAATATTCGATCAAGGGATGGGATTGCTGGCCATTCGGCGACTCGGCGACTCCAACGATGCGGAGTGAAGCACCCCGCGAATCGCGAGTCGCAAGAGATGGGCGCCGGGCAGTCGCGCTCGCATGCACATGACGCAACGAGCCATTTCCAGACGCGATACAACAGTGAAAGCGGCCCAGTGACATACCTGTGTTGAGCGCAGCTGGGTTGATTGTTGCACTATCACTGCCGTTCGGCTGTGCAGCGTACATCAGTGCCGTCGACGTCGACCACGTCGCGATGGGTCTGCGAAACGCCGTGTCTTGATATACCGGTGAGGGGCGACAGGGCCAGAAGCAATGGCACTCGTCAGAGCTTCAGATTGCGGGATGCACGGTCGCGCCGGTCGTGCAGAACAAGGAATGGTTTGATGGATAGTGTTCGTGCATATGGTTGGCGCAAAACCACAGGCTGCTCCAAAAACACAGGGTATCGAATGAAAAGGCAACAGTTATAAAAAGTTATTATGGACGGAGAGCAGGCAGGTGCGCGCTTTTCCCCTTGATTTGGAGGTAGTTGCCTTTTACTCATCGATTTTCTTGCTGGAACTTCCAGGCTGGCGAGGACTTTGTTTGCGTCGCGGCCGCCCCGTGCCTGCCACGGGCGGCGTGTCCAGAGGAAGGAGCTCCTTCCAAAGTTGCTTCGCAGCGCAAACGCAGTGTGCGGGGGAGTCTTAAGGTAGCTTTTAGCGCTTATCCAATTGCGGTAAAGGCAGCGCTGGGCAGATGATTTGCATCGGTGTACGGCCGGGGTGCAATTAGCATTACTCTGAACCGTATTTATACAGTTCAATGCCGGCATACCTGTTAGCGCGAAACTTACAACAGGTATCCCTAATCCCAGTTTGAGAATACCTATAGTTCAACAGCCGTAAGATGAATTAACGCAGAAGAATACAGCATCCAGCTCAGAAAGATCATCTCTTATCGATACCCTTTTTCCCTCCTTCGAAAAGACTGGCCGTTATGATACTGAGATTGAAATCATGGTGCTGACCGGTCTTGAAGTCGCCCGCTCGCGGGCAAGATTGGGGTGGATGGTAAGATACTGTCTCAGTTAAAACACGAACTGCAGGAGCACTAATTGGGAAAAGGCAACGCCGCCTTGGCCAAAGATCCCACAGCCTTGGGCCGTATCAGAGACACAGAAAACGGAAAAGGACCTGGAGTGCTTGATGACGAGTTCCAACAGGCTTGGGTGCCGGTGTTGAGTTGGCCGTCTGGGCACACACGACATTCCTTTCACTGCTATGGGAATCTTAGAGAATGCGAGGCAGCATTACTAGCGAATTCTGGAACCAGTGGTGAGGAGCAAGTTGGAAGCAGCTGAATTACTCAGTCAGGTGAAGGTAACATGGTGGAAAGACACCAGGTGTGCGCTGAGTAGGAGGCAGGACAGCAGGGGTATGGGACACCACTGCCGAGGTACTCCCGCGTCAGGACAAGGCTCCCGTCGTTACGGTGCCATCGGATCGCGAGGATGACTGGTTTGATGGCGCAAACCAGCGACTGTGACCAATACGAAAAGATCTGTTTCTGCGAGCAAGAGAGCGGCGCTTCCGAAGCCAGGGAAAGAAGTCATGGAGTTGGGAAGGGCTTGGAGGCTGGAATGCTGGATGTTGGACGAGGAAGATCCATGTTCGACGAACTGCAGCACCGTCGATAGTTGCAAAGACCGCGAGATGAGGGTGAGCAGAGCGTCTCTGTAAAGGAAGGCGGCATGCTCCGTCCAGAAACGTTCGTATGCTCGCTGATACTGAACATAGCCACCCTCCCCCTTCCTCCGAATCGGCAGTAATGTCACCTGAGTCGTCATGTGCGGGCTTGCGGCGTTGGGGTATCATATCATATTTCCCAGCTGCCTGGGCGGCGGCCATCCCATTCGAGGGTCTCCGATGATGAACCCATCGGCTCAATCCGAAGAACACCTCAAACTCCGCAGCGACTGTGCAGGCGAGTGGCTAACGTTATGAGATTAATGGGCGGGCATTTGTCTGGTGTGTACTGTGTAAGACGAAGGGTATGTAAGGCTGGGAGTGCCTATCGGCCCTGTCCAGATTCTCTTGGATGTAATTGGTACTGTACTCGATTGTGCCTGATGATCTGATTTTCGATCAGTCGCCGACGAGACTCGGTATTCTTTCGGACTTCTATGTCCTCCAGCTCTCCCGGACCGGAGGGAGCCGCATGCCATGCCTTCTGACAGCAGTGGCCTTCCGAGACAACACGGATTCTCCAGTGTTCTTCTGTGCGAGGTCGCCGTCCACTACCGAACACTTATCAGAGACCGACTTGGAATGTGGTTGAGCGCCTGGGCATCTGCCCAACCAGGCTTCCCGATAACTACCGTCATTGCTAAGAGGTTCCCAATCGGGCTACTCCCCTGCTTCGCAGCTGGAGCGCTCGCCCACCAACTCTCGAACCCAGAACTTTTGTCCATACCCCATCATTGTGGTATAGTACCCTAGAAGCATGACCGTGTGGCGGCAAGGTACGCAGCTGGTTACAATTGATGCTAACCCCAGAATCCCCTCGCAAATGACACGTTCCCTCATGGTGAGACGATACTGTAGTCTTGCTCTTCGACTCTTGGAAGAAGACCACGGAGGTGTCCACGCCGAGAGTACAGTCGCCAAAGGAACCTAAGCCGGCTTACTCCCAGATGCAGACCCGAGATAGGGTCATCCGCAGACCTGTTGCACTGCATAGTCTGAGATGAGATCAGCCTGCAGCCGAACGGGAGAATAGTCATCCTGGGCTCAGACAGGGTACGAGGTGGAATGCGACGACAGCCCGATTCCCTGATTTCGGACTTCCCAACGTCTGAGTCACATGAAGAATCACGTCTCAACGGGTGCTGTATGTCTCACCACAGGTACGGCAACCGTTATGGCCTGCACATACATGCTTCTTCGACGGCCATCGGCGTTATCGCGCCTACATTACCCAAAGGCGGGAACGATATGAAGCTGTGGCAGCACGGATCTTGGTCCGGAGACTTGCAGACAGAGTTCGATTCCCGCCCGCAGTCAAAGTCCCACCTCTGCCCCGAATGAACCCGTGTGATGCGGGCCACGACATGGCAGTCCGTCAGCTGCCAATATTGTCTCGTCAATGTCTGTTTGATTGGCCGGTTGCTCGGCGATCTGGGAGCGAGGATGACGCCACAGCTGAAATCGTTCCAGGTGCCATTGAATTCGGCTCCAGATGAGTGGAAGACACTGTCGACGTGAATCACCCGGACCTCCCGAGGAAACTGGGTCAAGTCAACGACAATGTCGTACAAGACTTCAGATAACCTGGTGAACCAAATCTCCCATTGCCAATGCTCGCGTCTACGCAGACGAGAAACTGCCAGAAGCTCACGCCAGGAGAACTCCGCCCAAGTATAGAGAAAAGGCGTAACGCTAAGGAGACCCAGCGCTCGACTGACTGAATTATAAAAAGGCATCATGAGCAAGCTACAACTGTACCGAACGGCCTCACTGTATCGGGTCCTGCAAAGGAGGCGGAGCGAATCAGGGCTCACCCGAGACAGCGTCTTGGCGCCCGTTCGCTGCTCCCGGCTCTGTCCGTATTTATCAGCCCCGCGTTTCGTTCCTCAACCTTGCCGATTATTGCTGTTAACCGGGAAGTGTGACAGTCGTGGCAAGAAACCAAACACCGCGCCATGTGACACGCAGGTTCCACGAGCTACCAAAACGCATCGTGCATAGCGCGTGTCAGTACCTGCAAAGCTCCAGATTCCGGGGAGAGCACGGACAGGCGAGGAGGATGGTGCCATGCTCACGAGCCGGGGCGTCTGCAGCACGGCGGGGAGGGACGGACGAAAGTTGGGAGAATCTGGGGAGGGGTGACAGGTGGGGCGCAAGACAAGGGATTACCAGGGTCACGGCGGGGTGCAACCGAGCGTAATGATTGGACTTGGCGGATAGCTACGGGAGATATGATTGGCTGCTGTTGGAGTTTCGCTGACACACGGGCCAATTTCATGCAGTAACATAAGAAAGCTTCACGCACCCCCGGTTCCGTTCAGACCACTCCCCCCTCCCATTTCCATTTTCACCCTTTGCCTGCACGTTGCATCTGGTCGTGCACGGAGGAGGACTCGGTTACAGCAACACTGTGTTCCGCTCCCTTTTCGTTTCTAACCCGTTTGATACGTCTTACACTTAGGATTTATTCAGAGCGTTCTCGCCGGCCAGCCACATCATGCAGATTATCCCAGGAAAAGTTGAGAGACACTAGTCTAGCTCCCTGACCGAAGAGTTCAAGCTGGTACCATCAAGCGCGCGCACACACCACACGGCTGCTTCCCACCTGGCCCGGTGGTCCGCTGCATGTCGTTCCCCCAGGAGTGGGCCATCGACAGCGAGTGGTAGGCATGGGCCTCCATCTTCGCGATCTGCCCCCAGCGCCAAACCGCCCGTGCCGTCCCTCCTCCTCCACCTTGCAGCTGTCAGTGCAGCCCCTTCCCGCTTCTGCAGGTGGAGGTTTGTCCGCTTCAACCGTGCCAGTGGCAGTCGCTGCTGCGATCAAGAAATCCATAGCCCCACTGCTCACACCTTCAACTGCACTGGCGGGATGTAAGTCATCCGCTCGTTGACACCACTTTCGAGAACAGCCCAGCCTTCCTGCCATCTGCTGGGCTGTTTCTCCCTTGCACCAAAGGTGTACTGAAAGCAGCAGCCACGGAAGCCGTACATGACCACCGAACCTTCTGTATGTACGGAAACAGTCTTGCCCATGGCCAGGCCCACGGATCTGCACCGGGCACCTCCCACACTCCCACCCTACTCCCGCGCCATACCCCCAAGGTTACGGTATCTCGCTACTACACCAAACTTCAACCCTGCTCGAGCCCAGTACCAAGGCTTGATCTTCCAGGGAACGACAGTGGGACTGCGGATCAGGCGGGCGCTAAGATGCATCGCCTATCACGCGTGAAGGACAGCTTCCATGCTATCGTCATTTTGATATCGAAGTCGCTAGGGGAGTACGTATGTGTTACGGTACGGCCACGAGCTCTTCCTACGTAGTAAGCAGACGGCACTCTCGTACCCATGTCGCACAACAGAGGAGAACAGCCTGAAGAAGCCAAATGAGGAAGGGAAAGCTGTTCTGGTTGAGATGTCGCTAGTGCTCATCTCATCTCCTCGGTCAATGTAGGTCCACCCCGGATGTGCAGCCCGATGTGCAGCCCGATGCGATGCCCAACCTGATGCAGATGTTAGCTGCAAGCCTTCGTCGTCAAGTCTCAAGCAGCAAGACAGGACGGGAGAGCCGGCGTCAACTCGACCGCGTGGGTCTTGACGTCGCACGAGGCACCTCAAGCAGGCTAAGCGGGACCCTTGCATGCCGTGCCCTGGCTGTGCATGGTTCGCTTGCGCGCCCATCTCTTTCTGGCTTCTCTCTCGCAGCGTCTTGCAGCAATACTAAAGGAGAGAAGACGTCGCAGTTCGGACGAGGACATCCCAATGCCGTGGTTTTCCGGTGTCCTCCGGTAGTAGAAGTCCCCTCAGATTTCAGAGCTCTGTGCACTTCGAAGCTATTTTACGTTTGTGATGTTACTACACTGTACTGTACCCCAGTGCGATGAACTAGGTGGGAGAGTCTGTATCGATCGCAAGCACCTCTCCCCTTGCCCACAACCCACGAGTCAAGTCTTTCTATTTTTGGTATTCAAAAGCTACCTTAGATTAGAATGCATCCGATTATATTGCAGATATGACCCCTAAGGAGCCGACATGGCCCACCTCGACCCAAGATCTAACCCCAGAAGCGAGCATATATTTGATGGGAATCTGGCAAAATGCGCCGGTTGAATCGTGTTTGCAGATCTTATGGTGCAGCACCTGTACTGTAGTAATTAAATCTCATTCAACATTTCAATTTCAAAGCTGTCACTCTTCATGCTCACGGAGCAGATGGGATCAACCGCTTCTCCGGGGTGGAGGCTCTCTGTGGGGACTAGGTAAGCTTTACCGGTAGGGTATGAGTCGACGGATTTGTATTCAGACACAACGGGCGGAGCTCTTCACGATGGCCAAGGGGTAATAAATGACACTATTTGATAGATATTTGTGAAAAGGCCAGAGTAGAGATCTCGGCTTTGAGCTTGAGCGCCTCATAGTTTTCCATGAAGCCTGGTGAGGGTTTAAGATGTGTTCATGCGATATCAGTGTAAGTGTATGTGGGGTGATAACCTATCGATAAGGTAAGGCTGGGCGAGCTTACTGTGGTAGTGCTTCGCAAACGGTGATTCGCCAGAGAAGCGATGTGTGTTTTCCAGCAATGGCAATCACAACCTCGATCCCAAAAACAGCGACAAAAGTCGTCAATACAGGCGAATTCATGACAAACTGATTCATGGGAACTTTTTGACCTACTGCTTCCGTGCTTAGATTGCGACGCGAGGCACAGTGCTGCGCCGTGTCAATATGGCGAGCCTCAAGAGATCGCTGGACTCGGACCCCTTCGCGGCCAACATCTCAAGCAAGGTCTATGTGAGATCGACAAAGAGCGGCAAAGTCCAAAAAATCGTTCGTGAGGTCTACCTCCGCCAAGACATCCCCTGCTCGTCCAGGCTCTGTCAAAGATGTCTCAGTACTGCTCCCAGGGATGCTGCAGGCCGAGGTGAGCATACCGCCCCATACATTTTGAACCATCCCCGGATGAAAGAGACACTGACCCCCCTCGACAGCCACTCCGTTTGTCCTTTCAGAGACACCTGCCGGCACCAGCGTATTCCCGCAGGGCCACTACTTGGTGCCGGACACCAACGCCTTCCTGACCTCCATGGATCTCTTTGAGCAGAGCTCGGCCTTCTACGATGTCATTGTGCTGCAGGTGGTCCTCGAGGAGTTGCGCAACCGCTCGCTGCCGCTGTACAACCGCCTCATCGGCCTTACCAAAAGTGAAGACAAGCGCTTCTATGTCTTCTTCAACGAGTTTCGCCTCGAGACCCACGTCGCCCGCCGGGAGGGTGAGTCGGTCAACGACCGCAATGACCGCGCGGTTCGCGAAGCCGTCGCCTGGTACAGCCAGCACTTGGCCCGGACTGGGGCAAAGAAGGTACCGGCCGTAGTCATGCTTAGTAACGACCGCGATAACCTGCGCAAGGCCAAGCAGGAAGGCATTCACGCATGCTCGCTGTCCGAGTATGTCAGGCAGCTCAAGGACGGCGACACACTCCTGGACATGATTCCAGAGACCGAGGACCAGGAAACTATCATCAAGGAAAAGCGGCCCGGCGATCCCCTCTATCCCGAGTACTTCAGCATGTCCAGGATGATGACGGGTGTGAAGAACGGGTTGCTCCACCAGGGCATCTTCAACGTTTCGCCTTACAACTATCTGGAAGGATCAATCAGGGTGCCGGGATTTCCCAAGCCGTTGCTCATTCTCGGGAGAGAGAACATCAACCGTGCCATCGATGGCGACCTGGTTGTCGTGGAGGTGCTGCCTAAGGATCAGTGGAAAGAGCCGTCTACCCAGGTGATTGAGGAAGATACCATCACCAAGAACGAGAACCCGGACGCTGAGGAGACGGGGGATTCCGTCTCCGAGAAGGAACGCAAGGCGCTGCAGGAGGAGGTTAGGCGGACTCACAGCAAGATGACAGAGCGGCATGCCCAGCCCACCGCGAAGGTTGTCGGGGTGGTGAAGCGGAATTGGCGCCAATATGTTGGTCATATCGACCAATCGTCGGTCAGCCAATCAGCCCAACAAGGTCGCAAGCAGGATACTGTCTTTGTCATTCCCATGGACAGGAAGATTCCCAAGATCCGTCTACGCACACGACAAGTGGCCGAGCTGATCGGAAAGCGAATTCTCGTCACCATCGATGCGTGGGATCGCAGTTCCCGCCACCCGATCGGCCATTTCGTCCGGTCCCTGGGCGAGCTGGAAACCAAGGCTGCGGAGACGGAAGCGCTGCTGCTAGAGTACGACGTGCAGTACCGGCCGTTCCCCAAGACCGTCCTCAACTGTCTGCCCAAGGAAGGCCACGACTGGAGAGTGCCGGAAAGCACGGACGACCCGGGGTGGAGAGACCGGGAGGATCTCCGAGATCTTCTGATCTGCAGCATCGACCCCATCGGCTGCCAGGATATCGACGATGCTCTCCATTCCCGGCCGCTTCCAAATGGCAACATCGAGGTCGGCGTGCACATCGCCGACGTCTCGCACTTCGTCAAGCCCAACACCGCCATGGATGCCGAGGCAAGCATCCGCGGAACGACGGTATACCTGGTTGACAAGCGGATCGACATGCTTCCGATGCTGCTTGGCACAGATTTGTGTTCCCTGAAGCCCTATGTTGAGCGCTATGCCTTCTCCGTTCTCTGGGAGCTGACGCCCGACGCCGACGTTGTGAATGTAAGGTTTACAAAGTCGGTCATCAAGTCTCGCGAGGCATTCAGCTACGAGCAGGCACAACTCAGAGTCGACGACCACTCGCAGCAGGATGATCTCACAAAGAGCATCCGGACCCTGCTCGCCTTATCCCGGAAACTGAAACAGAAACGGCTGGACGCGGGTGCGCTGAGTCTGTCCTCTCCCGAGGTCAAGGTGCAGATGGAATCGGAGACATCTGATCCCATTGACGTGAAGACCAAAGAGCTGCTCGACACCATGTCTCTCGTCGAGGAGTTCATGCTTCTTGCCAACATCAGCGTGGCCCGCAAGATCTACGAGGCCTTCCCACAGACAGCCATCCTGCGGCGACACGGCGCCCCACCCAAGACCAACTTCGACGAGCTCACCAACCAGCTCCGCGTCAAGCGCGGTCTCGACCTAAGCGTCGAATCCTCCCGCGCCCTCGCCGACAGCCTCGACGCGTGCGTCGACCCCAACGAACCCTTCTTCAACACGCTCGTCCGCATCATGGCGACGCGCTGCATGATGGCCGCCGAATACTTCTGCTCCGGCACGCAGGCCTACCCGGAATTCCGCCACTACGGCCTCGCCAGCGAGATCTACACGCATTTCACCTCGCCGATCCGACGGTACGCCGACCTGGTCGCCCACCGCCAACTGGCCGCCGCGATCGGGTACGAGGCCGTCGACCCGAGCGTGCGCAGCCGCGGCCGCCTCGAGGCCGTCTGCAGGAACATCAACGTGCGGCACCGCAACGCCCAGCTGGCCGGGCGCGCGAGCATCGCCTACTATGTCGGCCAGGCGCTCCGCGGTAAGGCCACGGAGGAGGACGGGTTCGTGCTCAAGGTGTTCAGCAACGGCTTCGTGGTGCTGGTGCCGAGGTTCGGCATCGAGAGCCTCATCCGCTTGCGGGACCTGGCGGACCCGGAGCCGGCGGCGACGTACGATGCCGAGACGTACACGCTCACGACCAGCGGCAGCAGGGAGGTGACGGTGGAGCTGTTCCAGAAGGTGAGGGTGCGGGTGACGGACCAGAAGGACGAGACGACCGGGAAGAGGGGGGTCAAGATGGAACTTGTGAGCGTGTACTGAGAGGCCAGAGGGACCCCTCGGCTGGGTTGGGTAGATTGTATGCAAACATTTAAAAAACAACCTAAGGTACCTCTAGATATGGCATGGGAAGTCTTCAGGGCAATGAGCCGTACATCTCAGTCACGATGGCAGGGTTGGCTGATCAAAATCGCACGTAATTTATCATGACAACAGCAACCATGTACCTGTTTTCGATATCTCCCTTTTCGACGCCGCAACGCCTCGACTGAAAGTATACCGTAGCCACCCCAGAACATACCTCAGCAGAGTTACCTATTGCATCTCAACCTCATTAGTCTCCGCCGCCGGCGCCGACTCTTCATCCCCCCACAGCCCCTCAAGCTTAAACTCCTTCGCCCACTCGGTGACGATCTCCTTCTGGTCGGCCATGACCTCCTCATCCGCGATCTTGGTCCCCTTGCCACCACCATTTGAACCACTCCCGGCGGCACCAGCCACAGGCAACACGGGCGGCTCGATCCACCCTTGTATCCTCCCGTCCCGCCAGTCCGTCACGACGGTCATGGCGGCCGCGTTGATGTTGGGCACACCGCCCCGCCCCAGTCTCCCGCGCTTGCGAGCGACTTGAATCAGAAAGTCCATCGTTGCGTCGCCGTTCTCGGGGTTGGAGAGCAAGGGCGGCAGGTCGTACACCTTGGTCATGCGCTCCATCAGGTCGGGTGTGGCGGACAGGCGCTTCAGGAGGAGCGAGACGGCCGGGACGGGGTCGTCGATCTGTTTGGGCGGGACGGCGTTGAGCAGGACGAGGTGGGCGTGGGCCTCGGTCGGGTTCTTGGGTATGAATGTCGCGGTGCTGTCGGTGGAGGAGGGGAAGACGATGCCCGGAGAGTCGAGCAGGGTGAGTTTGTTGTCGATCTTCACGGCGCGGATCGAGGTGGTCACGCCGGCTTCGGCGCCCGCGGGGCAGGCAGCGCGTTGGCCGCGGCTGCCGCCCAGGCGGGAGAGCAGTGCGTTGATCACGCTGGATTTGCCCACGTTGGGGTAGCCGATCACGCCGACGGAGATGGCGCGCTTGAGGTTGCGGGATGCGGCGTAGGACTTGAGCGCGCGGAAAAGTGCGGCGCTGGTGCTCTGCACCGTGATGTCGCGGTGGTTGAAGGTGTGGGCGTTGGGCGCCGGCCCCGACGCGCGCAGCGGGAGGGTTGGGAAGAAGCGGCGCAGGTGGGCGAGCCAGCCGCGCAGAACAGGGGGCGGGATCAGATCGACCTTGTTGAGGATCAGGATAAGACGCTTGCCACCGCCAGCAGCCGCCATGACCGCCCGCTCGACATCGCGCGAGCGTGTGCCTTCGGGGTCACGGGCGTCCAGTACGTAGAGGATGACATCGGCCTGCTCGACGACCTGCTTGAAGACCTTGTCGTAGGCCTTGCGGGACGAGGCACCGCCGGGAACTTCGATGACACCCGCTTCAGCCTCTTCCTCGCTGTCGTCCTCGTCCTCGTCCTCGTCCTCGTCGTCCATCTCGTCACCGCTCTGCAGTTCCCTCTCGTACTGCTCGGCGGTCTTCCTCGCGCTGGCGACGAGAGCGGCTAGCGGGTTTGACTCGTCGATGTCGCTGGCATCCTCATCCATGGCATCATCCACGTCACCCCCCGAGAAATCTTCGACTACGGCATCCTCGTCCATGTGCTCGTCGTCCTCGGTTTTCTCGGGCCCCGCTGTGTTGGCAGCCTTGGCGAGCTCGCGGCGGCGCTGCTGCTCTTCTTTCCTCCGGGCGCGGTCCTCCTCGATCTGATGTAGAAGCTTCTCCTTGTAGGGGAACAGATTGGGAATGCCCGGGTCCTTCTTCAGCTTGCTTTTCCATTGCGGATTCTTCTTGGCCAGCTTTCTCGCCTTGCGCTGCTTCGCGGCCGACGCCTTCTCGATTTTGTGCCGTAGCCGGACCGGTGTCCGCTTGGACTTGGGCTCTGCGGGAGGGAATTGTCAGCAGGTCTGGAGGGGATCTAAGGGGGTCGTATCGTTCGTACTCTTCGGTTTGTTTATTGACCCCGCCATTTCTTGGAGAACTGAATTTGCGATCCCGTTCTCTGCGATACCTGCCTGAGCTGGGGGGTACTCGGATACTGCTGCACTGGTTGCAACAGCTCAGAAAAATTACTGCAGTTATAGCGACTGAAAAGTTTGTGCCATTGCTCACCGCCCCGATAAGCGGTTTATCAGAGCCCACCCCACACTGCCCCTCTCAAACAAAATCGCAGACCCGGAGAGGTCTGTCCTCTCAGTATTCCGATTCCAATCTAACGGGCCCATTGATCTGTAGTGTATACCACAGTATCATAAACTGCCTTTTACCGGGAACGGGAGTTGCCAGGTTGCTTACCTTACCAGTAGCGTTACGTTTGGACTACTGTGGTAGTCACGATTCAAGAGTCCTTCATCCTCAGGAGAACCCCGGGTTAGGGTCCCGTCTCGCTTTTGACTCGGACTATCAAGGCGGAGTTGCCCAATTTGTCGTTCCCGCCAAGGCGCGCAATGCATTAAGTTCTGTTTGAGGAGAGCCCGACAACGTAGGCCCGATCGGATTCGATCCTTGCTTGGGATAAAAGATCCCAAGTCCGTATATTGTGTTCCGAATGAACCGATCAGGACTCCCGTGCTCCGCTGCTTAAGGCATCAAGACGAGATAACACAACACTTTTATTTGCTGTAGACTCTGGAAACCCTCTGGTTAGGAATCATCGACGGCGAGACTCAAAATGGGCAGCACAGAGCCGGCAGTGTCCGCCTTCTCGGCGCCGCCAGAGACGGTCACATTCGATGGCCTCCTGTTTGACATGGACGGCACTATTATCGACTCGACGGATGCGGTGGTCAAGCATTGGACAAGGTGAGCCAAAGTTGCGGTTACGGTTGGTTTATGATCGGTCTAACTCGCTTCTTCAAATTTCAGTATCGGCAAGGAAATAGGAGTCGCCCCCGAAGTCATCCTTGAGTGAGTACGCCATCCCGCTGGGATATCACATGCCGTAGATATAAAGTAAGGTAGCTAACCCAATGTCAACAGGACGTCCCACGGACGGAGGTCCATAGACACGCTCCGAATCATAGCCCCTGAAAAGGCAACCCCGGAATGTGAGTGAGCTTGCTGGATAGATTTTGTCCAGCTAGTTTGGTAGCGGTTTGGTCTGGAGTGCCCTTACACAACAAACACAGACGTCCAACACATGGAGAGCCAGCTCCCTAAGCTGTACGGCGCTGACGCCGTCGAGATCCCTGGGGCGCGATCCCTCCTCCAAGATGTAATTTCGCGCTCCGCGCCCTGGACCATCGTCACCTCTGGGACGGTACCGCTTGTTACCGGGGTATGTGGTCGTGTTCGCCCTTTTCGGAGAAGATTCAATAAACAAAGAGACGACATGCTAACTCACCGAACCAACTCCCAATCCCACAGTGGCTCAATGTCCTGCAACTTCCCACGCCGGACCACCTAGTCACAGCCGAGTCCGTAGCCAACGGCAAGCCAGATCCCGCATGCTACCTCCTCGGGCGCGAGCGTCTCGGCCTCGGCGGCGCCGACAAGCAGGTGCTCGTGCTCGAGGACAGCCCCGCGGGGATCCGTGCGGGCAAGGCAGCCGGCTGCAAGGTGCTCGCCGTGGTGACCAGCCACACGGTCGAGCAGGTGCTGAGCGCCGGGCCCGACTGGGTGGTCAAGGATCTGGCGTCGGTGAGGTTGGTGCAGGCTGGTGGCGAGGACGGGAGGGTGGCGCTGGAGATTAGGGATGCGTTGGTGAAGAGTGCGTGAGGGTGGTTCTGATGTGAAATCCTGCTGGAAACATGGGTGATAGGACTGCTGTGGGAGGAGGCGAGCAGCACTGAGAGGACCACTCGCCGGCTCTCTTTGGCTTGAAGTCGCGGCCGCAATAGATGACCACAGCGCAAGCCCTGCTATCTGCTTTACTCGGTCGTCGATATTCCCTGCCGGCAGTGTGCGGCTGTGACTTCATCGCCCCAGGATAATCCAAACTCGCCCTTCATATCCCTCCCGGTTTGGGTTTCATTCCCCCCCGTTCAGCTGTCTCCGAAATGTCTCAGTCACGGTAACGGTTCACGCCACTGCGCCTCTTGCAACTCACTGAGCTTTTGTGTCTTGTCCTTCCACACCTGCGCCGTATGTGTCAGCCATGTCTCCGGCTTGCAGAGTTGCAACGCACGCAAGCAGAATCTCGTCTTGGCGAGAAGCAACACACACGATGTCTCGTATCGTTGGGGCCGCTGGCACATGTTGGGGCAGCCGAGGCCCGGTTGTGTTGAGACTTCGAACCAGACGCCAGCAGAAGTGGCACAGCACATACACATCAATCACTGGCATTACCACGCGGCTCGCCGTTAGTCGCTGTCAGCGCGTTGCCACCGACCTTGAGTCGGTTCTAGACCTGGGCTAAGGGTCTATTGTTTTCTTCCCGGCACTTGATGCTCCAAGGGGCTACAGATTTAGGTAAACGATCCATTCCGAGGCATATATGCGCTTTCTGTATGCCCGTCGTGTGGGCAGCACGTGGCCGCTCGGGGTCGATAGGCACCCAGAAGACACCACGGGGCAGCGAGCACGCAAGGTCCGGTTCGTCCAGAATCTCGGGGAGGACGGTCGGGTGGAGGCTCCTCGGGTTGACTTGGAGAAGCCGGCATATCAAAGAGGTCGGGCAGAGGCCCCTCGTGCTCCTTTGTTCTGGGCTGTCAGTGGGGAAGTGATACATACATTCTGCAATTTCAAGGCGGCTTCGCCTTGTGGGACTTCGTAGATGACGCGAGAACACACATGGATGTACATCGGAACAGGCCGACAGGATCAACAGAGGCTCGGCTTGGCGACCCTCCCTTGAGGTTGTGCAGAGTCCTGCGACGGTTGATGACGGGGATCTTGATGGACCATATGGAGTCGGTCCTTTCTACCAAGCGACCTGCCTGGGTGTAAATAGACGAGATGATGCGCGGTCACCGGGCCCAGATTATGGTGCTGGTCCTCGCACAGCGAACACTCATAGTGGAAGCAACCGTCCCAAGCACGTCTGTCCCCCGACGCACATGGAGAGAGTGTAATGGAGATGCAGGGCAGGGAGCACAGTATTTCCCACCTCCGACGCATCTCGTCGGGAAAAGCAGACAGAAGGGCTGGGAAGCGGCCGGATCTGCGGGACGACTTCAGACCCCCGAGACGCACATTGCGAGATCTCGACCTCATTGAGACTGACACCGTGGAGAGTTATCGACGAAGGCCTGCTGTAGAGTGCACCGCGTCTGGGTTGTTGCGGGTGTCAGCATGCTTTCTGCTGAATCGCAAAAGTGGTCAGCGTTTTGTGGAACGCCAGGCCAAGCCCGACGACAACCCTCTCTGCAGGTCCGGCTTCCGTGGAGAGACAGCCGCAGCCAGTGGCTGCGTCCGCCGAGACGTCTCCTGAAGACCTGGTGTTTTACTCCACAACTTCAGGTCCATACCACAGTGCGTGTAATGGAAAGATGGATTGCCGAGGCAAGTCAACCAATCAGAGCTGGTCAGTGACATTGTCCAGATTGGCCTGTACTGTGTAGTTACTGTGTAAGTGAATCAAAGCCAGCCAGAGTCAATGCTAGCAGCCACAGCGTTCAGCCTCGAGTTGTCCTCCCCTGTCCCTGTCCTATGAGCGGGCGGAAAAGAAAGTCCGGAAGCGACACAAGCGATGTATGAACGGGAAGATCCTGTCTGAACCCGCTGCAGGAACCCAGAGGTACCGGAGCTTTTCGTCGAGTGCTTCAGACGGCCCCATATGTTGCCCCAGAAGCTACGCTCACTTTCTTCGCCATGGTAAGGTTGACGGTCGATGAGGCTCAAAATCAAGGCATTACTGTAAGAGACAAGGGAAGTCAAAATGAAGAATGATTGATTTATCCACTGCCCCACGTTGCTGTGAGGGCTCCCATCGGCTTGCCGTCTGGGTCCGGCGGCAGCCCAAGCCCGAGATCTGTCTGGGAAGCCTGGTTGTTGAAAACACGGAACAGGATCGTTACCCTGCTAAGATGTCGGGCCTTCCCTCCACGCTTGTCCCTCTGCTTGCCGATGGGATGCTGGTCCTGTTGCCCAACAACAACCTGCAAAGCCTTTCGCTCAGAGGCAGGCAGAGATCCAGCAAGCAGGGCACCGCTATTCCCACGGGTTCGCCCAAATTGTCGACTGGGTGTTGGTTTGCATGTGCACATCATGTTTCCATTTGGGGGTGCACCCTCTGTAAACGGTTAGACGCGTGTGGAAATAACTAGCGGTGTCGCAGCAAAAGATCTTTGCGAATTCCCTGCAGGGATGCACGTCCTGCCGGTGAGTGACCCCTTGGCAAGAAAAAGAGGCGGTGCGCCCGAGGTACCCCTAAGTACTCGCACGCTGCGGATATACGGCACACAATCTGCATGCCGATGAGCGAGGTGGGTAGGGTCTTCATCTCGTAGGACCAAGGCGCCTCCCACCAGCACGTGGCCGCCGGGGCTAGAGAGGAACCGATAGCAAACTCCTGGTTCCTTGGAGGTTGGTCCACGGCGTGCTTCAACTCAGACCATTCACTGGAATCTCCAAGAGCTGTTTGAGCGCGCGCCAGTTTGCAGACCAATCCTACGACATACCACCTCGTGAAGCGATGCGCCTGTTTTCTGCGAGGGAGATGAAATGGGAGAGAGTGAGAGGGCAAGCAAAGCGAGAGCGAGAGGTGGATTGCCCGGGCCAGCCGACTTCGCGTTGAGGTTGCACCGGGAGTCTTTGCTGCTCAGGGCCGGGCTCCTTGTGCATCCGGGTTCCACGCCGGGCGCTGAAGGTAGCAAACCACAGCTGGAGAGCCAGCCGCTCCTGCATCCGCTCACAGACGGGCGGCAAGTTGACGCATGGTGGGCCGGGCGTCAGGCGTTGCGGGGTGATACCCCTCTGAGATCAAGGCAGGCGCAGAACTCTTCACCAAAGAGGCGTGAGAGGTTTCCAACTTCTGTGCCTAGTCCTGCTGTCGTGATGCCTGCCTTCCTTGTCTAGATCCCCCTCACTGATCCACCCTTTGCCTGGATCGAAGTTCTTCTTGCGCACCGCACACGAGCTTCAAAGCCTGGCTGCGCCGTACGCTGTCCAATGAGCGCATCAACCAGGTCCGACAAGTCTTGGTGGAGGTGAGAACAAGCTTCATCGACGGATGCCGAGCGACCCGACCCAGTTATTCACTGATAACTGGCCCTTCTCGTCCTCGGCGGACGCTCTGTCGTTACTGTGTAAGAGGCATCGCACCTTCTTACGACAAGCTCACTTGGGCACGCCAATCCCATTATTGGCATAAAGCCGCAAACATGCGGGGAACGATGCATAATCCGTGTCCGCGGGAGAGCAACGGCATCATCGGGCTTCGTTGTGTCCGGGTTCAGTGTCACGTCTCCGTGGGACTCTCCTGGCACTCCTAGCGGGATATCATCCACGCTCGCCCTTTTGCATCTCTGTCGCCTTGTCCAGCTGTGTCATAAGCGTCCAGCAATGATATCATTCCTCCACGGCCTTCGCTGTGTATGAAAGGTTCCATTATAACGTTAAGGTTTGGTGGATCGGCAGTGATCGACAGGTGTTGAGCGATCAGCGGCGGGAATAACGTTGCTGGTAAGGCTTGTCTGGCTGGCCCACTCACCGAGCTCTGTAGTGTACATATGGATGTATGGACTGTACATACGGAGCGCATATCAAGCTTTGGGACAGCAGCACTGACCGGACTTGACTGACTGTAGGCCTGGAAGTGACTGCCTGACTGCTTCAGGGGCCGCCTAAAGTTCCGCATCTTCCAAGGTTCTGCGACCAATCCGACGGCCAAATCCAAGCACCAGCTTGACGAGGCCTCGCCGCGTCGGCAGCCGCCATCTTCGCCCACAATTGTTGCAGCTTGGGCCCCGTCATCATACATAGTTGTTGTGTGTACCTATTACGGTAGGTTTGGCATTACGGTAAGCTCCCGTCAGCAAAGTGCATGCACAGTCCGCTGAACAATTGCGCTGGAAACTGCGCTGGCAGCGGGGCCCGCTGTTGCATTGTGTGAGTTGCAGTGGGAGCCGACTCCATAAATAGCTACGCAGCGCATGCGAGTCTTGTGTCACTCTCCCGTCCTGCACCGTGTTTTCGACGTGCAACCCTAGCGTTGTGCGACGGCTTCTGCGGCTCGTAGATGTCCTGAACGGACATAACATCGTCGAGCGCGGCCGGAAGGAGGTCAAAATCTCCCTGGATGTCTCGGTCGACTGAGACAGTGGGCCAACCAGCGAAAGTGAGGAGAAAGTAGAAAAACGGAAACATGAACAAGGACATGAAAAGATGAAGAGAGAACTTGTAGGGGGATAAAAGGGGATGGATAGGGGAGAGCATAGGCGCGACAGTGTCTCCCAATGACTTCTGTGGTATGTATGTATGTATGAACTGTGATCATCGAGCTTCCCTCAGCTCAGGCAAGAGGAGGAAGTTCCGCATGCCTGAGGACTGACGAGTGCGTTGGCGAGTCGCGACTGTGATGCTGCTGGTGCTGCTTAAGCCGTCGGTCGAGTTCCGGTGACCGCCAAGGCGGCAGGGTGCTGATCCGGTGCACGAATCAGGGGTGGTCATAAGCGAAAACGACCCGTAGCAGCAGTGGATTCCCAGGTTGGGTTTGCACTTTGCAGAAGTGTCGGGGCCCGCCAGTCGGGAGACAAGCCACGGCGGAGCAGCCCAGAGCGGGCTGGGCCTGGCAGAAACCAGGGACGTTTGCTCTGACCTGCCCAGGACAAGGATTACTTGAGGCTTTCTCCAGATGAGGTGTCGGAGACCTGCAGCTCTGTCAGTCTCTGCTGGAATCTGAGCCCGTGCTGAAGCGGGAGCATTGATTTGGTCAAGTCCAGCTCTGGTCTCGCTCTCCAACGGGTTCCTGGCTCACCAGGTTGGATCAGTTTCAGCTTCGGCCACAGTGGAGTTGGGCTGGAGCCGCCCGACAGAAGACAGAAACGTGTGTTCCCGAAGCATTGAGGATGATGCCAGGTTGGGCCTTCCACAGGTCTCGCCGCGCGTGAAGAAGTCGGCTTCTCATCTCCCGAGACATGGTCGAGACGTCCACCCGTTCAGGTAAGGTACCGTACTGCGTAGTGATCGGGGCAGCTGGCGCGCCGGCCGACGCAGGCCATTCAGGATACGGAAAGTGTGGGGTGTGCTGAGGGCAGAGCGGTGCCGGTGATGTCTTGTCGACGATGTTCAGTTTGACCTCCTTGGCCCTTGTGTCTCCTGTAATCCGATGCCCATTGATTTTGTGTATTGAGTAGTACTGTGTACGGGCCTGCCTTTCTCGTTCACTGCGTGGAAGGCCCATTCCACCGCGCTGCCTCAGCGAATTTCCCAATGTGGGGTGACGCTCGGGGCAAGCCAGGGACGGCTGGGACCGACCGGCGTCTGGACCCCACGCCAAAACTACGCTAACTGTGCGGACACAGTGAACAACCGACAACGGATGACTTTCGAATTGGCTCGAGCGGTGCCAATTGGACGGTGTCGTCTGAGTCCTGGCAGCCGGCACTGCAGACTTCACCTTAGTCAAGCTTACACTAACATAGTCGGGTGGCGGCGATAAAGTCTCCGGGGTAAGCCGCAGAAGCAGTCGGCCCCTGGCGAAGCGTCCTGACACCGTCATCTCCTCTTTTTTGTCGTCTCTCTCCTGGCTGGTGGGGTCCGGGCCCGAGGCACGGTGTTCCCGCCGATTTCCGTCCTATCTTGCAATTGGACCAACTCCTGTACGCTCTCCCACAGCACACCTCAGCTCAATAGGAACTCTAGAACGCTTTCAGAGCGCATTCGAAACTCGACAGCAAGGCTGCACCTGGTCTCTTCCTGTACTGTGTATGCAGAGACACGGACGCATTGACTCTGCGCTGGGATCTTGTGTCTGCTGCGTCTCCGCTTCACGCTTCTGGTCCGATGTCATGGAAGGCGGGGACTCTGCGAAGCCTGATTCAACAACTGTGCAAGCAACGAGAGTAGGTATGGACAGCAAATGCTTTAACCCAAAATAACAGTGAGTTATACTCACTGCCCTGCGCCCACATTGCAGGACTTGACACAAGTGCGGCAGGAGCTACCAGCCGGCCTAGTCCAATTAGCTCTCGTTCACACGGTATCCAAGGTATGTACGGATCCGTACAGTACAGTAGCTTCGGCACGATGCCAAGGCGACGCCGAGGAGCTGGTAGGCCCAACAGCTCTGTCCACTCACACTGCAGCACGCAGTGCAGCTCAGCTCTTCTGTGGGTCACCTGCCTGGCTAGCACCTGGTCTGTACCCGGAAGTACTCCGTATCTTCCGTCTTGTTTTGGTCCCCGTTGTCCTGGGGTCAATTGGCACCTCACAACAGGACCCTTGTCGAGGATCGTTTTCGCCCACTGTGTGTCCAGAACACATCCACACTCCCCTGCCCAGCGACCCGGCGACTCGCCGTGTCCACGCATGGCCCTTGCGCAGTGAGTTGTGCAGAAAGTGTGCAGAGGAGGAGGCCCTGCACAACGGCGAGGAGAAACAGAAACAGGCGGGACAGACCCTGTTCGATCTTCCTCGTCGCACCACCCCCTCCTCTGCCCTCCCCTCCGGGTCCTTCGTGCCCTCTTTAAACGGTTTAAACTTCCCCGGCACGTTTCCACTTAGCCCCCGTCCTCTTCTTCTTGGCTTGGGTGTTGTGATCGGGCCCACACGTTCTTTTGACTTCGCATCTGGCCCCTGAATCCCTCGCGTCCCTCGCGCAGACGGCTGCGATCAGCTCATAACGCTACCGCCTCACCTTCAGTCACTCTTTTCGCGCCCTTCCACTGTAGTAGTACACACTACCTTCCCCTTTCCAAGGGAACCTCGCAAGACGCCGTGGTCTGGTCTCTCTCCTGAGCCCAAGCGCGTTACTTTCAGCAGCTACGCGAGACCTGCCACCGGGCGACGACGGAGTGCTCGTTCGCCAGGGCCGCTCCGAGCAGCCGGAGACGCAAATGGATATGGACTACATGGACCCTTACCGCCGTCGTTATTCCGGCCTGGCCATGCAGCCCTTCACCGGCCAGCAACATGCGCATTCCCAAGGCCCCCAGTACGCTTATTGGAACCCGCTTGTGGCGTACTACCAACAGCAGCATCGGGCGGGTGCCATGATGGGTCAGGGAAGCATGCATCTCTCCAAGCCGGCAGAGCCCAAGCCAAGGCTGGCGAAGGACGAGGTGGAGTTGTTGGAGCGGGAATTCGCGAAGAACCAGAAGCCGAGCAGCAGCACCAAGCGTGAACTGGCCGAGCAAATGGGGGTTGAGGTGCCGAGGATAAATGTTGGTACTCGACGGTAACCCCCTTATATGGGTATGTTTTGTGTGCTGACGACGCCTCCCGACAGAATTGGTTCCAGAATCGCCGGGCGAAGGAGAAGCAGATCAAAAAGACGGCCGAGTTTGAGGCGCAACAAGCGAGGGAGAGGGCGGCTTCCGAAGCCAAGTCAACTGGCGACCAGGATCAGGGCGCGACTCCGAGTACCGCGTCGTCCGACTCGAACGATCAGCAGTACGCGCTCCAGGGCTTGTCCGCTGCCGCCTTTGGCCGAGATGATAACACGAGGACGGAGGGCGATTATGCCGCGACCAAGAGCGAGCCTGCCAGCCATTCCGCGGCAACCTCTGCGTCGGCTACCCCGGCATGCGACAGTAGTCCGTCAAGTTCCGAAAGCGATGGTTTCGTCCATGTCAAGTATGAGCCGTCGGCCGGGTCCGCGCCCCCGACGCAGGGAATGCCAGAGCTGGCGCAGCGGTCGGCCACAGCCGGCTCATTCCACGACGTGCAAGCCCGAATCGAGTTCCAGCAGCGCCAGCAGACAGTCTTCCCTTTCAGGTTAGCAGGCGCAACGGCGGTGGATTGCCTGCCACGCCCGGACTTTGACGCACTCAACCCCCACCACGGCATCGGCATTAACGATGTGGGTGCGTTCAGTCCGTTTGCCGAACAGGACTACTTCGCAACCCCTTCCGTCTCCCAGTTCTCATCCGAGATGTCGGTGGCCTCGAGCGCACCGACCGAATTCAACGATCAACTGCTCAGGCATCAAGTGTCAGTGGAGAGTCTCGCGGCGTCGGACGCTGTCTCGCCAGCGTCAATGCCCGACTCGCCCTCGACGATCGCGAACTCGCGTTTCAAATCCCCGCCTCCGCCCGCCGATATTGCGGGTCGCCGCAAAAGCAGGCGGCCGGCGCCTTTGGGCCTGTCGTCATTGAGGGGCGGGCCCGGACCGAAGACCGGCGCTGAGGTGCCAAGGCGGGCGGACACGGTGAGCCCGATGAGGCGGATATCATCGGCAACGGGTCTCTACGGGCGCGTGCAGAAGTCGCAGTTTATGGGGCCGTGCGGCCCGCGGTCGCCCTTCACCATGGACCGGAATAGGGAGGCGCTTCTCCAGAGTCTACAGGAAACAACACATGCGCCGACAATGGCATCTCTGGACAGTGCCATGTCTCCGATGAGCACGGAGGGGATGCTCGGCTCCAGTACAGGAGAGTGCGTGGTTGGCGTGAACGGTCAAGAAGATGACCAGGGCTACCCGTTCGGGTCATTGGGCGCTGTGAACGGAGTTCCCTTGTACAACGCCGAGTCCGCCATCAAGTCGCCGCCGGGAACGCCAGGCGTGTCGATGGGCTTCCATGAAGCCTATTTTCCAAGCTCGCTCGATCAGACGTGGAACTATGTGCCGCAGGACGAGCCACTGCCAACGCCAAGTCTCTGCAGCCACGGCGGCTCTGAAGTTGAATTCTCAATGGCGCCTCAGCTTCCGGGCTATGTAGCCAGCCAGCCGGTGACGCCGTCGTTCCCGCCCACTATGGGGCCGACATACACCGGTTTCTTTGGCACAAGCCTGGGACAAACCGAGTATCACTTTCCCGAATCATACCCACCCGAGTCGTCGGCTCGCTCCTCGCCCGTGGCCCCTCCAAGATCGAAGCAATTCCAGTTCGCCCAGAACGTCACTCCCCAGGACTTTACCACGGACAAGTCATGACAGAGGGCCCGGCAGGACTCACTTTGAATGCCCCTGCCTACTACCAAACTCACGCATTTGCCCCCTGAATATGGGAGGCGGCGGTGTACCATCATCGATTTCTTTTCCCCTTCCGCTGTAGCCCACCCACGTTTTTGGGCTGAATCTTCGAACAAGATATTCTCCAGATTCTCTTTTTTCTATGATCAGTCTATTCTTCGCGCATTATATCATTTTCTCCTCTTTGTCCCGGGGAGGCATCTTGTTCCGGGCTTATACACGTGGCTACGGTTTGATGAAAAAGTGATCAGCAATACAACCGCGACAGCAGCAGATGAAGACCTTTTTTTTTCTTTTTTCTTCTTTTCCGTAAATGTAATGAAACAAACGGACGCAAACTCGATGCTTTTGGAGAACTTTTCTTGCGTGTCTCGCCGCACAGGGGGCAAGTTTTGGATATACCCCTCTGCGGCGACACGAAATGACCGGACGAGAGACAAGAGGGAGTCGTTGCTCACAACTCACACCATGAGCCCAACCCACTCTACCATTTCCTCCCCACTTTCATCATCGGATTAATTGGCGTCGACGAGGTTGGCTCAAGGCAACAATGTACTAAGTGTGTCTATCGGCTGGGCGAGGGTGATTGGAAACGGGGGATGGTTCGGCTCGTACAGAGCTGTGTCCTGTCCAGAGCCAAGACGCCGGGACCCGCCGTACATGTACACGGCTGAAGGGATACATACACATATATGGGTTGGATAGGACCAGACCCGAGCAGCGGAGCGAGTTGCTGCGAAGCTCGAAGCAAACCATCTTGTATACTATATATACTTTGGGCAAGGGCCCCGATAGCAGAAACCGGGCACGTGGACATGGCGGATCGGACCCTTTCATTATGAGACCGTCTGTCGCTACGGCAACTTATCCTGAGCTGGCGTTGCACAACCACACATCCAGTGTTCCTCTCGATATGCGTTTCGCCTGTGATGCGTCGTCATCCTGCGTTAGCCGATTCTGCATCTTGCATTGTGCCACGCCACGGACCCAAAGGTCTGTTGTGCATTCTCACACCCACAGCGGGTCCGGGCAAGGGTCATAATGTGTAACTAATAGGGGAAGGCAACAAAAAAGGCGTGTGAAGGAACATCCCATACCCCCGGATGGACGATGCTACTGAGTTGGCTGATAAGCAGCGTGAAGATAGATATATCAAGGTACTTACACAGTACATTACCCCAGTGTAGTGCTGCTTCCAACTCGGTCCCACCGGCTAATATGTATATGAGTAGTGTAATATGACATAGAGCCCAGGTAATAAGATCGAGGTGATATAACGCAAGGGTGCGGGTGTCGTGTCTGATCAGCGACAAGGGTTGCTGACAACACCACGTCGGTTCGCCCCGTTCCGCTGGTCCACGTTCCACGCCGGTCCCGGTCTAATTATGTACATGTACGCCTTCTCGTTAACGGCGTTCCGTTCTCTCGGTTTCACGTCCGACCCATCTTGCCCGCCGCCCGGGTACATAGGCGATCTGCGCTCTGCACGAAGTAATAACCATGATGTTGCGAAAATACCGAAGGTAGCAGTAGGTGACTACTAACTACGTTTAGTGGTTGCTGCTAGGCAGCTTACTTAGATCGGCGATGAATTGTTTTAGAAACGATCAATCTACCATAGTGTTAGATCTGGGGCTGCAAGCTGAGACTTGCTAAATCGGAAAGTCATTCGATATGTTACACAGAGAGGGTAGTCTCAAGTGAGGATGTTGCACCAGTGGGGTGAAACAATATCAATAAGTTTAAGCTGTTTACATCGTATCGCACAGCTAGATGTGTCCCTCAAAGCCCGGAACACTTTACACGACATTTGAACAATTATTCTGGAGCCCCAGCCTCGCACAGCAGAATCTTAGTTACAGGAGGCAAAGACATGAATTGGTGTTCTGCTGCTATGCCTCCAAGTAAGTAGGCAAGAAAGATCAGGTTAGATAGCCTGGTGAAACTGTAGCTGGTAGGTACTGTAATTGACCGGTACAGAGGGTATTGTTCCCGCATAGACAGAGGTAGTAGCCCTGGACGTGCAACCAAGGAACACTACCTTAGAGGCGGCAGGCAATAAGAGAAACGAACCCAATGAGACAGCGAACCGTAGCGATGAGCGCTAAGACAAGAAACCACAAACCCCCAGTCCCACAACACTCATTATTACATTGGACGCTATTGGAAATTCATATCCCCCGTGAATGTAGCTCGCATCGACGACGTCGCTGTGCTCGGCGTATTCTGCATGGACCCGCTGGCGTCACTGCTCGGAGTAGCCGGCTCGACGACGCGATTCCTAATAGTCATGATCCACTCGTGCTGCAGTAGCTCGACAGCCGTGTCCCGCTTCTTCGAGTCCTTCACGAAGCAGCGCTTGAGGAAGTCAATGCCCTGCGGACTGAGCTGGTCGGGCGAGGGCAGCTGCGGCGGGTTTCCCTGAGCGATGTTGTACATGATGGCCCACTCGTTGTCAAGGTTCGCCCAGGGGCGGCGGCCCGTGGCCATCTCGAGGATGACGCAGCCCAGAGACCAGATGTCGACGGCACCGAAATGGCCGGGGTTCTCGCCCTTGATGACCTCGGGCGACATGTACATGGGCGTGCCCGTCATGGACTTGTTGGGTTTGGTGCTGGTGATGTCCTGCACAAGCGTGCGGCCCTGCCGTGCGATGAGCTTGGCCGCACCAAAATCGACATACTTGATGATGCCGTTGTGGTCGAGGAGGATGTCTGAAGGGACGCGGTTAGGATAACAGATTTCGACCCGGTTGGCAGGCGGATCAAAAAACTTACTTTCTGGCTTGATGTCGCGGTGAGCAATCTTGAGCTCATGCAGGTAGGCCAGACCCTCTAGAAGCTGCAGCGCATAGACCATGATGACTTGCTCATCCTCGATACGGCCGTGCTCCAGCAGGTTTGCGAGTGAGCCGCCGGAACAAAACTCCATAAACATATACACTCTGTCTCGGTGCACCTCGATGCCGTAGTACGAAACCACATTGGGGTGGTCTACCGTCTCCAAGACGCGCATTTCATCCCGGATCTGACCAGCGATGTTGGGAATCAGCTTGGGATCCTGGAGGCGGATCTCTTTCACGGCCATCAACTGGCCCGTGTCAAGGTTCATGGCCGCGTACACATTGCCAAATGTGCCGCCGCCGACAAAGTGGCCTTGCTGCCACCTCATGGTGAAGTTGGTGGCCGTGGACGACAGCCATGCAAGCGAGCGGTCCACCTCGTTCGATGCTTCCAGCACTCGGCCCATAGCCGACCGCTCCAGAAGGATTTGTTTTCGGTATTCGTCCACCTTGGCCAGCTCTTCGAGACGGTGCTCTTCGACATACTTGGCGGCAGTCCGGTCATCCATGCCCTGGCCCTTATTGAGGCGCTTGAGCTGTGTCATGAGTGCCTCCATCCGTTGCTTCTCGGCCTGCGCGGCAACATTGGACCTGGCGCCCATGATATCGAAGTGCGAGATCAAGAGAGCCATACACCCGGCCACCTTGGACCGAAGCCTGGCGTATTCGTCATCGCCAAGCGCCAGTATATGCTTGCCCCTGGTCATGACCATGGCGAATTCGAGGGCTTGCACGGTCCAGCGGAATGTCTTGCGATCCGAAGATATGCAGTCATCGCAGATGAAGCTCACCCAATCGAGCGCGAGCTTGGTGAGCTTCATGTTGTTCATAGTCCGTCTGTTGTTATCCATGAACAACAGCGAACGCTGCCCGAACTCGGTGGCGAAGATGAAACAGGTCTGGATCAGTTCCTGGCAGTTGAGACCCCGCGTCTGCCGCCGGATCGTCTCGACACTGTCCATGAAGGCGTTGGACAGCTTGAAGGCAACTTTCCGTATCTCCATGAGCCGGATGTTCACCTTTTGTAGGCTCGACCTCTGCTCCACTACCAGGTCGATGTGCATATCGATACTTTCGAGGAACGCCTTTCTCGCATTGATCAGCCGTTGCTGGGAGCCGCCGGCGATCAGTCTCATGTGTCCGAGTTTGATGTCTAGCGGCTCCTCCCGCACCGGAAGACTAAGCTTTGCGCCGAACCAGTTTGGCGGTTCTTCGGCCCTGATGATGAGGAGGTATGGGTCCGAGGGGTCCTCAGTCACCGTATCGTAGGAGAAAGTGCTCATCAGCAGTTGGATATCCGCCCCACGGCCATGTAAGCTTGGTGAGGCAATGATGATCACGCCTTCGTGCTCGGGACTTCCGGTGTAGACCTGGAAGTGGCCTGACTCCACGAGGCGGTCGAAGAGCTCCTGGAGCTTATCGGGGCCGAAGGCCACAGTAAAGTCGCACGCGTTTTCGTAGTTGTCGCTGAGCATCCTCGAGAATCTTTGCAGCATGCGCTGCCGCACGCGGACGGAATCGAGGATTTGCTTGTACCGCTTGGTCATCTCAGATACACTCTCCTTGGGTCTCCGTTGGAGCTCTTTCTCGAACGTCTGGTTGAGCCGGTTGAGGGCTTTGTATGTGAGTGAGCTGAACTGCTCGGCAACCTCGACGTCGCCGTGCGTCAGGTGGCTCCCGATCTCATTACCAAAACCCCACTCCTGGAACAATAACTCGGCTTCTTTGAATGTATTCTTGTTCCCGCTGAGCTTCCAGTTCAGCATCTTGAAGTAGTACTTTAGGCAGTCCAGGACGACGCGGTCAAAGTCTTCGTCGATGCATGGTGGCAACTCCCAGCCGGGCTCAGGTTGAGCAATTGCCATGTACTCGGACTTGATCTTGATTGCCAGCTTTAGCAGGATCTGGAACTGAGAGATCATCTGGTCCTGCATCAGGGGGTTTTGCTGTGCCGACTCCTTCATCTTCTTGGCATAGGCCAGCCGCACCTTGATGATCTCTTCGACAAGTCGGGAGGGGAAGCTGATGAGGGTGAGGAGCTCCTCGATGTAGGGCGGTAGGTGGCGCTTCCGGAACGCCTCGTGGTTCAAGATCAGGGTGGCCTTGGCCTTGGATATGACCATGGAGATGCCGTCCAGCATGCTCTTCTTTCTGAGACTTTTGCCGTCGCCGCCGTCGTCTTCGTGGAGTGATTTCAAACCCTCCTCCTTCATCAGCCGATCCAAGAAAGATGTTTCTTCTCCTATACGGCCCGACGACTCCTGGGACCGCTGGAAATCGAGAGCGTCGTTTCCCACCCACTTCTTCAGGATGGACAGCTCCGTATTGATCATCTCGTTGACATTATGCCAAGATATCACCGCCGCGCAGGTTTCCTCGTAGGCTTGGTACGTGGTGGGCTTCAGTGATGCGATAAGTGCCGTGCTGGAAGGGAAGAGGCTTTCGATCTTTTCGATTTTTTCGATAGCATCGCGGACTTGCTCGATCGGCGGCTTCCCGGCCTCGGTCTCGCCAGCGATGGAGAAGTTGATGACGTCGTTTACAGAGCGGTCTAGCGAAGCTCGTGCCTCCTCGATCATCCTCCGCTGGACGGGCAGGTGCCTCCCGTGAACCCGGGCGCGGATTCCCAGCCAGAGCTCGGCCTTATGGGCACTCTTGCCGATCTCCTCGTCGGCCGATCCGATGATGCGCTTCTTCTCCTGCCGCACAACGTCGCCAGTGAGCACTGCTTCGAGCATCCCGTGCCACTCTAGCCTCTCACGGTTGTGGGAATCCTTCAAATCCTCTTCCGTGATCTGGCTCCCCTCGGTATTGGCGAACATAATGTGAGCGTCATCATAGTTGTCGAACGGTCCCTCAGAAGAGGGTGTCTCGCCTTCCGAATCCGACTCGTACTGACCCTCCGCCGAGCCATAGGTGTCGAAGTAGTCAGTGTTATAGTCTTGCTGGCGCAACCTCCGTACATATTCTCGTTCTTGAGCTCGAAATGTCGAGGTTACAACCTGCCGCGGTCTCGATCCGTCTTTGATGTGGAGACCGCCGCTGGAGGTGAAGGAGGGCGTGTTCTGGTTCGGCCTCCGTTGCGTGTAGGGTTGATATGTGTTAGAAGGGGTCCTGGCCGGGCCGGTGGGACGTTGAGGCCGTGTGCCGGTTCCATTGGAGTACGAGGCAGACTCGGCTGTGCTACGCTGGCGGCTGCTCCCGCCGGTTGTCACGGCGCCGGACGTATGTGACTGCACCGGGACTGGATGTGTCGCCTCGACGTACCGGCCGAGCGACCCGAGGTCATCTTGGTGCTCCAATACACTACGGGGGCTCAGATGCAGCTCTCCTGAGCCTGACGACGCAGAGTTCTCCGAGTCCGACATTATGGGCGACGGGCGGGATCCGTTTTTGAGCTTGTCTGGCCGGACATGCTGATCATCGTCGGGTTGGGAGAAGCGCACGGTGCGGGGGGATGGTTCTGTCGCCATTCCCTCAGATGGATACAATGGCCAACGTGGAGCCGATGAACCGAGCACGGCTATGGAGTGCGGGTGCCGAGAGATGGCGGCGAAGTGGCGAATGGCTAGGTTTTGGGGCAAGAGAGTGGTCGAGAACCGTAGCCAAAAACACTGCGAGCAAATCACCACCCGCTACGACGGGAAAGCGAAGGGCATTTATCGCCGCGCCGGTAAAACGCGGCCATCAGGCATCCTCAGAGGCGTTAGAAAGCGACAGTGACAATCGCGCAATTGATTCTGGTTGAATCTCGTTCGATTCGATCGCGTTTCGATTGGAAACCTTCAAAGCTGCAGACCAAGCAGCCTGAAGCTCCTGACATGCCGCTTAACCTAACGTAACGGTGCAACGTCTGTGCAGCGAGAGATCGCTTTCTATTGGCTGAGCCTGCAATGCTCAACCACTTTGGCCTCAACCAAAGCTCAAGCGGGGCTTTGTCAAGTTCGGATTGTGGGGCTCAGTGCGGTGATGCCTCATCAAAGGATAAACGAATTCGATTGCCCAAGTTCAATGAGCTTCCAGAGTGCGGAAAGAGTTGCAATGCATCGAGCAAAAGATGGGTGATACACAATGCCAAGCTATTTATTCGAAATTGTGAGGAAGTTCACAGCGACGGTCCGGGTTATAACACATGGCTGATGGGCATGGTCATGTGCTTAAAGTCCCAAGCCGGGTTCGATCTGGAATCGGGCTGTCTAACGTTAACACACAAATTGGGGTTGGATGTTAAGCGTACCGTATCGGGTTAGAATGTCTACCAATTCAAAATTTCCGATGATACCGATGGAAGCTGCATCTCCCATTGGTCACGACCTTCTCCAATACAAGCTCTTACATTACCCCAGTTAAGTTACTGCCTGAGGCTCGGCGCGTCAAGATCGGTTAATGCCCGCGACGCGTGACGCCAGAGGGGAGATGGGTCTTGCGCAACCGCCTTATCACAGTAAATTGTCTTACGCAGGTATGTATGGACAGTACCTTATGCATATAGGTAATTGTCCTCCGTGCACAACCAGGCCGATGATTGATTTTATATGTTCCACAGTGGATCACTGATGGCTAGACGTGTCTTCCTTTCGACATGTCCTCTGTAGCGGGGCAGAGTGCCGGCGCGTCGCGTCCCCTAAGCATGCTTGAGAACAGGCTCGACAGCAGACCGTCGAGCAGAGCTTCGGCCAGACCATCATCGGCTACCGGTATCTACACTCCAACTTGCGATGCACAGTCCAACCGCGTCCGACCGGAGAGCCGCCAGGGCCAGGGTCTTCACAATCCAGGCTCCGGTAGTCCTAGCTCTGGCAAACGCAAGCGAGACGCTCCCGTAGTCGCAGCCGATAGCCTCTTGAAGGCGCCCATTGTTCTCAAGGTCCGTTAGCTTTCATGGCTCTCTGGGGTAGACAGAGAGGACTAACTCAGGAACCGCCAGCCACATCCCTCCAGCGTGACGGTGAAGCCGCGCATGCTGCATCCCTTAATGCTCCTTCCCCGCGAGCATCTGCCACTATCAGCGCTCGACCTTTCCCAACCTCAGGGCGACTTTCCCGCCAGCCGTCTTTTCGAATCCAGAATCAAGATCCTCGACCTCGAAGATCGCCTTGGGTCCAACATCCTTCTCGCCCGCTCCGAGACAAGCCGCACGAGTTATGCCGTTGAACGCGAGAGCAATGGCCTATATGCGCTGTGCAAGTTAGGGTCTTGGGTGGACATCGAATCGCTCAGCCAGAATGCCACGGTGGTTTGCTGGGAGAGGATGAGAAGTAACAAGTCGGCCAAAGCTGAGAGTCCCGCGGCCGCCCCATTGATTACGCCGTCGATGTACAAGGAGAGCAAGAGGAGGAGACTGGCCATCGACGAGATACAGTCCCTGGTCCGGAAACGTTCTCTGTTGGTCATCGAGAAGGAAACCCCCGGTCAGCCCTCAACATCAGCTGCCACCGAAGAGCGGTCAGCATCGCGGAAGAATGAGAGCCAAAACATATCTGTGTCAAAGGAAGGTGATGAAGCTCTTGCCCAGCCTGGCGCTCCGGTGACAAGGGAAGGCGATACTGTGGCGCCCGTCCCGGCACTCGCCCCAGCCCGCGGTGACGGTTCTCATTCCCAGCCGAACCAAGACATCTTCGAGAACATCAGAGCCCAATATATGGAGGCTTTATACCATTCGAAGGTGCGAGCTTTACCTCGCATATCATTACTCGCTCGTGCTGACCCAAACAGGGTTCGTTGGCATATTTCGCCAAAGGTCCTTTGTCCAGGGCTAGGGCGGCATTCCATCCGGATTTGGGCCCCAACCTTGACATGAATGACCTGATAGACTTCCTCAAGAGTCTCATCATGGCCACGGTCTTGATTGACAAGAAATACCGGGAGACCATCCCGGAGATAATAGCAAAGATGAAGACGCTCATCCACGAGTCGGAAAATGGTTCCTCAAAGCCGAAGAAGCGAAAGGCCAAGAAGCCCAAGTTAGGCAAGGACGGATTATACCCAGGAGAAGTTGACCATATTCGACGGTGGTGGGCCTCGCACCAGCCGATCTCCAGCGGGGACGACGGGAGGACCCTCACGGCAACCGAACAGCGATATCACATATCCAGCCTGCGGAGGAGGGAAACGCAGCTCCAGATGATTTTGATCCTAGAGATCCTCGCCCTGGAACCCCTGGCGCTCGCAAAGGGCACCGAGTGCCAATTGCCGGGAATGGAAAGCCAGGTCGACTCACGAGAGGCGAGCCAGGAGCCGTCCAGCAAGAAACGGAACAAGCACAATCTCCCCGTGCTCCTCGACGTTCACGCCGACCGCCTCTGTATCTGGCAGTCGACCACCCTAGACGAATTCAAGGCTGTAGACGAGTCTCAGGTGCCCGCCGAGGGCCACGGGGGAGGAGAGCTAGAAAGGGCCAACTCAGACCCTCTGAAAGACTTTTGCGTCGATATCATTATGCCATTGTAAGTCACCGGCAGCTCGCTAGCGCTCATTCAGTGGCTAATAACCCCGAAAGCTTCTCGGCTCGGCTTCCTGGGCCATGCGATTCCCTCAACCGCAAACTAGGTGGGCCCGTTGCACAGTCGTCGCCCAAGGAGAAGGCCAAAAAGCCTACCTCGGCGGTCAAGCCAAAACCCGGTGCCCCGATAAAACGACTGGCGGCCTCGAGACGGGACAGTAACCGGACTCTAGAGCGTGCCCTCTCAGTCGAACGGAGTCGACGTAGCGTCTCCCGGGGACCCGCAGCGACGATCGCCCTGCTGCGGTCAGCGAGTCAAACAGTGATACCGGGGTTGAAGCGGGAGGCGAGTGAATCGTCATCAATAGGCTTGATTCCAAAGGCGGAGACCAGCTCATTCCAGGAGAGACGAACAAGCATCTTTTCGCGGAGCATGAGTGTGAGCGCGGCGGACCTGAAAGCACAAAAGAAGGCACAGGTAGAGGCCGAGCTCAAAGATGCCATCTCGGCGCTTAAGAAGCCGAACCGGACGCTGGCAGTTAAGGACTATGTTGAGGCCGCCGAGAGGCGCGCGTCGGTAGGGCAACTGAAGAGTACGTTTTGCCCTTGCCCCCCTTCCTCTTCACAACTCACAACTCACTCGATACTCCTGCAGAAATGAAGAAGCCCAGCCGCACCTCGGCGATCCAGGTCAAGGCCACGCCGGCCAACAATCGATACAAGGACGCTTTGGCCGCAGAGGCTTCCAAATCCCAACCAACGCCATTCCTCGACCTTCCGCCCTCGAGCGCCTCGGTCGTCCCGGCATCCACGCTCCCTCGCAAGTTTGCCGACAGGCTTGGCGAACCCCAACGACCCGCAGACAGAGTCCAAGTCACCCCGGCGCGGCGAAACTCTCAATCAAGCATCCCCGCCACGGGCCTGCGACCAGTTCAAGAAGAAACGCCCGGGCCTGGTGGCATCCCCGCTTCCTCACCCCTCATGGCCCGAAAGGCAGCGCCGCAACCACCATCAGCACCGGCATTCGCCCCGGCCCAGCCACGCTCTCACTACCTATCCGTTTCTGCCGCCGCCGGCCGCTTCAGCAGCGGTGTCGACGTGCCGTCCTCTCCTCCTGATTTTCGCGGGCTATTCGAGACCCCTATCCCAGCAGCACGGACGGGGCAGAATAGGTCGGCTATGGCGATGGTGGATGACACGCCCATCAAATCGAGGCTTCCGCTTGCTGTGGCTCAAGACGGGGCAAATAGGGCCTCCTCTTATTCCTATTCCAACTTGAGTAATAATGCTAAGGTGAAGGAGGCTGACAAGCGTGATGGTGGTGGTGGAGCTGGGAGCGATGATGGAGAAGGGGGAGGAGAGAATGGGAACGGGGATGATGGAATGAGCATTTACCAGCGGCTTGGGTGGGAAACGACGGATTTCGATGACATTGATGACTTGGTATGACTGCATTGATTACCTACCTACTAGTAGTTTAGATCTGGGCTCTGAGAAATAGGGACACCGGAAAGGGGATGGCTGGGTATTAGCTGTTGGGTCAGGGTGTAAGGCTGGTGCTTGGCGTCGTAGGGATAGATGCGTTTTGCTTAGGGGTCCGTGGAACAATGAAGCTGTAGAACGGACTTCCCGTGTATCAAAAGCCAAGCAGTTCGGGTGCGATCCGCCTTATAATAAAACCCGTTGCATCCCGACACCAACCCATTCTGGAGAGTTATATGGGAAGAACCCATCAAGTTAAAGCAGTACTTATGACTCCTTGATCCACCTTGGTACGACTCCGGTGTTGAAGCCTGTATTATTCCGGCTTGAGCGGTGGAATCTCGGGAGTTAAAGCCATCTCTCTGGTCCGTGACGTGTGCCGGAATGCCGCCTTTGCCAGACACGACCAGAGCTCAATTTCGTTTAACCCTCCCAGACGACCTCGATGAGTCCCGGCGCGGGCCCGAGCTCTCCCTCTGCGGGCGCTGGCTGGATTCGCTGCACCTTGAAACGCTCGTCAGCCTCCTTGAAGATGCGGCGCCAGTCGTCCTCCTCCCGCTCGCGTCCTGGACAGCCTGCGAGCATCACCATGTCGTACGCCCTGTGTCCCGCCGACCCAGCGGAGTTGATTTAGCGTCTGTGGCAACCATGTGTGGATGATACGGTACGATATGATGCGTCAGATCAAAACAAGAGGCAACTACTGACCTGACATTCCTCTCGGTCATCAGCGACATCTTGCCCGGCGGGGGCATCAAGCCGTCCAAGACGATGACGCGGACGCCCGGCCGCAGCGCGGGGATCTGGTTCCGCAAGATGCGCACGCACTGGTAGTCGGGCCAGTTGTGGAGGCAGTGCTTGATGAGATAGACGTCGGCGGCCAGCGTCTGCGGGGTGAGGAAGCTGTGCGGCATGAAGCGGACGCGGTCTCGCAGCTCTGCGGGGACCGCCTCCTCGCCACCCTCGATCATGGCCGGCAGGTCCTGCACGACGAGGGACAGCTCGGGATACCGCTGCGCCAGGTAGATGGCGTCGTGGCCGCGCGAGCCCCCGACGTCGACGACCGTGCAACGGCCCAGGGCCGCCCAGGGGTAGGCGTCCAACGGTCCCCCGACGCGCTGTGCGGCCGCGGGCCGGTTCCAGAGGAGCCCGAACGACGTCATGGCCCGCGCGAAGCGGGGGGCCCATTCGCGGCCCTTGGGGTCGGTCTCAAACCACTCGAACGTGCTCTTATCGGGGCCGATGGCGAGGCAGAAGGGCACGTGGCTGAGCCCTTGCTCTTCTTCCGCCCCCCACTTCTCCAGCGCCGGGACTGCGTAGGGCCCGGCGGCGAAGTGTTGCTCGCCCAGCAGCCACAGACCGTCGCGCAGCAGCGGCTCCTCGACGAGCAGGCGCGACGCGAGCGAATGCACGACCACGCCCGGCCGCGGCTCGCGGAACAGCCGGTGATGCGCCATGGCGTACCGCAGAATGCGCCGCATGTCGACCTCGCGCACCCGGCATTGCTGCGCAAGGGACGCGAAGGTGGTCTCGCCCTTCAGCGGCACCTTGGTGGCGATGTCCCACCGCGAGATGGCGTGCAGGCTGATCCCAGAGGTCTGGCCGTTGCTCGCATACCAGTTAACAAAAGCTGAGACATGTCGGCCTCACCGCTGACGGATCTCGCCATAACATACTATAGGTCTCAGGGCAACCCAGGGGCCCTGAAGCAGGTCTACGAGCTCGGCGGCCGCCTCGATGGCCTCAGTGCGTGCCTGCTCGACGTGAGGCGCATCGGCCGAGATGCCCAAGTCGACGGGGCCATCCGCCTCGAACGAGGGCAAGGGGAGTTTATGGTCTCGGAGGTACGAGTTGAGCACCTTGGTATTTCTGGCGACTGATTCAGCCAGCTGGACGATTCTCGATGTTGACATATTGATGGGAGCGTGGTCGACGATGGAATCAGTATCTGCATATTTCAGCGGCCGGGATGCATCTCGGCCATGTTCGGCGCGTACTTATGCGCGGAGAGGAGGACAAGGGGGATACCACGGAGCTTTCTGTCGCCACCAAGCCCGAAGACGTGTGTTACACAACCTGTGAGGCCCCCATTCAGGTCAGGATTCATGTGTGTAGCAGCAGACAGCAATTCCGCGGACATGCTGGCATGTCTCGGAAACCGGGCTTCAACCAAATATCCATCATACGCTGTTAGCGTGGAGAGTCTGTGATGTTGGGAACGAGTGGCCATATGGCTGGTATTGGTTTAGCACAGAGCGGGAGAGCCCTCCGTAACAATTGGTGCATCCGCGGTGCCAGACCAACTTCGGGCGTCGGACAGCCCGAGGGTCAGGGGTGGGTGTCTCGGAAGAAGTCTTGCGCATCTCTGGCTGGGAACGGACGCGCAAGCCTGATTTGAAAGTTGCGTCACCTATTCGGCGTCGCGGATGATTCCCATCGGAATACCAAGGTAGACGGCGGTTGTCGGTCAAGCGGTGGAGTTGTATTCTTCAACCTAAATCCTGGCACAAACATTATGTGGTTTCCTCCGTCGTCTTGGCGACAACGACCAGCGGCAAGTCCCTCACATCCACGTGCTCCTGGCTCCCCAGATCCACGACCCGAACCGCTTCCAAGCCCACAACTCCTTCCCGAAGCGCGAGGAACCGTAGTTCAACCACCGCACAGGCGCTTGGCGCCAGAGGCCCCACCCGCACGTCGGCGGACAGGCAAACCAGCTCGGCGGTGTCGACTACACTGTTCCGCTGCATGGCATGCACAACACTCTCGTCAAGCACAACGTCCGCTATCAGCGGGTCCCGCTTGGACGGACCCGACCCCGGCAGGCCCGCGGTCGAGGGCGGCCGGACAACCCGCAGTTCGTTGCGCCTGCGGCGAGGGATGGGCACGAGCATCAGTTTGCGTGCCGCCGGCGGTACCGGATGAGCTGCGTGAACAATCTGGATTGCTGAGGTAGGTGTGACGTCAGGTCTGCTGCGGTTGACGACAAAGACTGTCCAGGTGAATTCGTCGCCGAGGCAGACCGGCTGGGACGGACCAGTGAAAGTCATGGTGATGCCGAAATCTGGGAGAACTGTTTCCAAGGGCCGCGCGGTGGCTGCTTCGAGAGTGGGGAGCGCGTCCGGCCGAATGACAGAGGGAGATACGAGCGGCTGGGAGTCGACGCCGCCGCTGATGGAGAGCTGGCTGGGCCGGTGGGAGCGCTGGATGGGTTGCGTCTTTGGCTGGCCGAAGCCGGGGTTCACTGGCGGCGTGAAGTCCAGCGCGGTGGTCCATGTCATGACCAGGCGGGGCGTGCAGGGGTCTGGTTCGCCTTCGGGGCGGATGAGGACGAGCACCTCCATGGTGATGATGAGATCGCGGGCCGTATTCTTGCTGACGACGTCGAGCTGCCGGGGGGAAAGCCTGTAGAGGAATGTCAGGTGGTCGTGTGCCACGCAGCTGAGCGGCAGACTCATGCCATCTTGGATGTTGAGATCCTCGACTGTGCCGTCTGTTACCTCGAGGGTAAGCTTGTCTAGTGACACCTCGCAGTCGAAATAGGGGGTGAAGTCGACCTCCAGCAGGGCGATCATGGATGCGCTCGGCGGCGTATTGTTCGGCCGTGAGAAGCGGACCCGAGTGTGAAGGACGGGGTATATCTTCACCTTGAGCTGTTGCAGTCCGTTTATGCGGTGGAGCGCGTCCCTTGGTTTTGTCAGGGGCGCGACTTTCGACACCCTCTGGGCGGATAGCCGGGGCGTGATGCCGCCCAGTAACGGGTCATTGGCGAACGACTCGAGCAGATTCATTCCAGACGGCATGCAACTCTGCATATATCCCTCCTCCATCTCGCCGAGCTTATCAGAGGCTGCAGTGCTCAGCCTGAGACTTGCGACCCCTGAGAAGACGACCGATGGGAGCTGCACCCTGATCCTGGGCCTGGCAAGGAAAACCGGAAGCTTCCAGACGGCATAAACATGTCCCTGCCCGTCTTCCTGCGCCCCGTCCGCCACCGCAAATGCCTGCTCCACGTCCTCGACTCTACCATTGTAGATAATTTCAGACGTGGGGGTTCCATCCCGGTCCGGGGCAACGCCATTGACGATGTGCGCATCGAGGGTGATGACGAGGCGGCGCAGGTATGCACGGAGTGTCTGCTCGTCGGCGGTTGGTGTCCTGAGGATGAAATATACGTTGACGGTCTCATCTGCAAGCTGCAAATGAGCAATGTGAGCCAGAAGAGCGGGCGCAGTGTGCGAACCTCATACCGAAGAACAGCTGCTCGCGTTGCTCGATGCTGGAGATCTTGCCCTCTACCGAGCACTCGCCTTGACTGAGTGCCTGCTCGGGGCTGAAATGGGTCGCAGAGGGGATAATGTATGTGAGGTAGGACTGCTCGAGAAAGGTGTCTGCGGCATCGATCGCCCCGCCGACACCATTGGGGTCAGGAGCCTCCATTGTGTGAGATGCTCTGCTCCGCTGTCTACGCTGCCATGCGGAACCTGGGAGTTTCTAAAGATGATGGAAAAATCCCATTCGAAGCAGCAGTATTGTCCGCCAGCGGGCCTATCGCGTCTTTTTCTCTCAAGCCGGGAGTAAGTAATGAGGTTGTTGAGTTCAGCAGGACTACGAGGGTCGCGATGCCGCAGAGAAGGAGCTAACTGCACTGCTGACTGCATCATCCATTGTGCTCTGCATCTGACCCACTGGAACGCGCTGCTAAGAAAATCGATGACTCGGGGCTTGGCGACCGAGTGCCGACGTCCGTAAATGGTAACAACTTGGAAATTACAAGGTTCCGGGGTTAGAAAGGTTATTTGTGGTACAGCCAAGACCGCTTTTACAGGGGTGATTTACATTAGTAGATACGTGGTTTTTTATATTGATTTACGGCTACGGGTGCAGTGTATAGCTGTATCTAAGCATTGATTCAAGAAATCCGGAGTTATAGGTCATTTTAGTGTAGGTTTAGCGATTTATGGTAGTCTGGTCGACTTGGTGTGCGTGTTTTGGAGTCAGCTGTATTGAGTTGGGGCGCGGGTGGTCAGTGCGGACACGGAGATAGAGGTCACTTCTCATAAAAATTGCAAGAAATGCGACTTGCCAGGGCTGCGGCTTGGTCTGTGCTTCCCCCCTAGAAAGTCACGACAAATAACCTTTCTAACGCCGGAACCTTGTATTGTGGTCTGTGCAACAAGGAAACATGGGTCGCCGGCTCTAGGACTGCAATTTCTTGCGAAAAGCATCCCGTCGTCTTCAGCAAACCGGCAACGCGTGCAGCACAGCGCATTCAAAACCCGCGATACGCCAGACGACGCTCCTCTCCATCCTCGACGCGTATAGCTCTGCACAGTCCATATCGCGGCACCGGTTCACAACTACACGACGGAATGAACACGCCCTTTGCGCCGCAGGGCTCGGCCTGGTCAGAGCATCGCACTCCCGATGGCCGCGTCTATTACTACAACGCGCTGACCAAGGTCACGCAATGGACCAAACCCGAGGAGCTAATGAGTCCTGCTGAGGTATGGATTTCTTGCAGGAAAAATTGAGATGAGTTCCTTGCGGATGCTGACTTGTTCGAACCCAGCGCGCGCTCGCAAATCAGCCATGGAAGGAGTACACGGCCGAGGGCGGTCGCAAGTACTGGTATAATACCGAGACCAAACAGAGCTCGTGGGAGATGCCGGATGTCTACAAGCGAGCTCTAGCCGGCGGCGACGGAACCCCGACCACGCCAGCGTGAGCATCCCTTAACATTGCCTCCTCATCGAGCGGGCCGTTGCTGACTCTGTGCAGAGCCCCTGCCACTCCCACCAGTGCTCACGGCGGTGGCCACCATGGTGGATTTGGAGGTTCCAATCATTATCGCGATCATCGTGAGCCCATTGGTGAGTCGCGCCAACTGACCTTCGGCAACAACATCCAGCCCCAGGCCTTTGTGCCCGCGACCAACGATCCCGAATACGCCACTGCCGAGGAAGCTGAAGCAGCATTCGTCAAGCTCTTGCGCCGCAGTGGCGTCCAGCCCGACTGGACCTGGGAACAGACCATCCGTGCCATCGTCAAAGACCCGCAGTTTCGCGCCATCAAAGATCCCAGGGACAGGAAGGCTGCTTTTGAGAAGTACTGCCACGATGTCATCGCCCAAGATAAGGAGCGTGCAAAGGAGAGGCTGACCAAGCTGCGTGCCGATTTCGCGACCATGCTGCGGAGCCATCCCGAGATCAAGCACTACACGCGCTGGAAGACGGCGCGCCCCATGATCGAAGGCGAGACCATTTTCCGCTCCACCAACGACGAGAACGAGCGACGCCAGCTTTTTGAGGATTACATTGTCGATCTCAAGAAGGCGCACAAGGAGCAGCAGATCGCAATGCGAAAGAGTGCCATGGACGGCTTGATTGAGCTGCTCCCCACGCTAAACCTGGAGCCCTACACGCGCTGGTCGGAGGCCCAAGGTACCATCCAGAGCACTGCTCCCTTCCAGAATGACGAGAAGTACAAGTCCCTCAGCAAGTACGACGTCTTGACTGTCTTTCAGAACCACGTCAAGGCGCTAGAGCGCAAATACAACGAGTCTATACAGGAAGAGAAGAACAAGAAGCTTCGCCGTGAGCGCAAAGCCCGTGACAACTTCATTGCCCTCCTTTCAGAACTGAGAAAGGATGGCAAGATCAAAGCCGGCACCAAGTGGAGCCAAATCCACCCCCTCATCGAGACCGACGAGCGCTACCTGGCTATGGCTGGCCAGCCCGGTTCTACAGCCATGGAGCTGTTCTGGGACGTGGTTGAGGAAGAAGAGCGGGCTCTGAGAAGCACCAGGAATGATGTTCTTGATGTCATTGATGTATGTGTCTCTGGCCGGACTTTCACGATTTGAAGCTGGCTCACACGATTTCTAGGACAAACGCTTCGAGGTTACCCTGAAGACTACATTCCAAGAGTTTGAGTCTGTACTCAAAGGTGATCGTCGAACGGCTAACATTGAACGCGATATCATGGAGCTCATCTTTGAGCGGGTGCGTTTTTCTCATGCAGTCTCTGAATTTGCCCGACACTGACGCCATACTACAGATTCAGAAAAGATCATCGAAGCGCTCAGACGACGATAGGCAGTCAGACCGGCAGCAGCGCCGCGCTCTGGAAGACCTCCGTTCGCACATGAAACGGATGGATCCGCCAATCAGCGTCAACGATACGTATGAGCAGGTTAGGACTCGGCTTGCTCATGTGCCCGCTTTCCAGGCGGTAAGCTCTGATGACGCTCGACGGGGTGCCTTCGAGAAACACATCCGCCGCCTCAGGGAGAAGGAAGACGAAGCGGAGAAGGAGCGCCAGCGTCGACGCGAGCGCTTAGATGGCTATCGAGACAGAGGTGAGCGAGGTGAGCGATCTCATCGTGGCAGTGTACGTTCTGCTAGGAGTCGCAGCCCAGAACACGACACCTACGAAGCTGAGCGCCGCCGTGCCGTGGCCGAGCGTGAGCGTAACTACCGCAAGACCAGCGCGGCCGACGTCCTGCTCTCGGATCGCCGGTCTCCCTCGATACGCGACCGCGACCGCGACCGCGAGCGGGACCGGGACCGGGACCGTGATCATGACCGTGATCGTGATCGGGACCGGGACCGTCGCGATTACCGCGATCGTGATCATCGTGACCGTGAACGGGAGCGTGAGCGGGAGCGAGATAGAGAGCGTGACCGCGACCGTGAGAGGGACCGTGACCGGGAGCGGGACCGCGACCACCGCGACCATCGCGACTACGACCGCCGACCTCGCCCTGACGATGTCAATCACTACGACCGCGAGCGCCGCAGCCGGGAGGAAGACCGCGAGCGTATCTATCGCCGCCGGGTTCTGGAGCGCGACGTCGACGAGCTGCCCTACGGAGATGAGCGGCCTAGCTCGTCATACTCGCGCACCCGGCCGCGGCCGTCCGAGGAGGATGACCACGACTGGCGGGACAGGCATGCCGCCAAACGTATCAAGCTCGAGAGTGACCGCGATCGTGGTGACCGTCCTCCGAGCCGCAATGCTCGCAGCCCACCTCCCAAGGAGAAGGAGAGGACGCCTAGCGTCCGCGCTGGGAGCGAGGAGGGCGAGATCGAGGAGGATTAGAATCCGACACAGCGCTCGTACTCACTGGCTGCTGAGTTGGCAGCGATGATGAATGATCTTTACTCACAGGACTGGGACTAAGAGGTCCCTACCGACCAGAGCGAGGACTTTGGGACTCTACCGCCCAGAGCGGCGGAGATCTTCCAGATAGAATGAGCGGGTTTCGGGTGGGGACGGGAGGGACGTGGGGAAGAGAGATGTTCGGCCGTGCCCAAAGATTCCAAAAGTACGTTCACTTACTTTCCCACACTCTAACGGTATCTCAGGTCAAGCAGAACATTGTAATCAGTCAAGTAGTTCAGCAGTCCCCTTGTCATTATCGGCTGTTGCAGCTTTGTAGGAATAAAACGTACTTTGTGGAATCACAGAATTGGATAGCTTTTGTAGATATCCCCCCACAGACAATGTTGTGTTGTCATAGTACGCCACGTCGTTTCTATTTGCATGCGGCAGAGATAATATACCCACAGTGATACTAAGGTGACGTGATGCTCGGCCAGCAAAGAACAGGCCGTGCTTCTTTTGAAAGGTTCCAGGCAGCAACATCCCTCGCTCCTCCTGAGACGAGAATTGACGGTATTGCAATTGTATTGACCTCGGACCTCAGTCTGTCCACGACACAGCTATCTAACGAATATATCTCACCTGTGTGGCCGGCGAAGATTATTCCTCGCTCAGGCCTGGCGGCAGCCATCCATCTTGATCCATTGCCCCTCAATCTACCAAGATTACCGCCTCGTCTTCCTCCAACCTGACGGGGGCGGCGCGGCCCTCTCTTTGAGAAGAATCCGAGACTCTCAGTAGGACCAGGCAACAGGGGAAAGACCGCCGCCGCCGATATTAAATGTCCGGATCGTCGTCCTCGGACGCGCCGCCCTCCTCCGATGCACCATCCAGACCAGCCCGGGCGCCGCCGGGCCGGCTTTTGCAGCCACCGCCTTTTTGAACGCCTAGAACGCCGGAATCTGATGCATCGTCATGAGGAGGGCGACGCTTGTGATTATCATGGTTGCTCTTGCGGACGCCCTTTTCAGGAGCTCTTGTCGATATCCTCCAGGAAGAACTAAGGGATGTGTTAGCCACAGGTCTCGTATGTCAATATCGTGCCGATCACTCACGTAGTTGCCGCTCAGCTTCTGTTCCTGGTCAAGCTGTGAGTTCAGCTTGTTGATACGAGGGCGGAAGTTTGTGGGGTCACGACGGAACGTGACGTCCAGGTTCTTCAGGAAGGTGTTGCAACCGGTGAGCAGTGACTCGGGCTTGTTGGCATGAGCATTAATACCCGGCTGGCCATCGAAGACAATAACGCGGTCAGCGAGATAGGTGGCCATGATGAAATCGTGCTCGACGATGAAGGCCGTCTTCTTGGCGTGCATGATGAAACGCTTGATGACGCGGCTGGCCACGATACGCTGTTCGGAATCGAGGTCTGTAATTGAGTGAGCAAAATGCATAAGAATGCGTATCAGGACTCCTTGTTCGGCTTACAGGCAGAAGGCTCATCTATGAGGTAGATATCGGCCGGCATACCGAGGGCCAACACAATGGCCACCTATCATACGTCAGCCGTACATATCGGCGAGGAGGCGGGAGTGGTTCATACTCTCTGGAGTTCACCACCTGACAGGTTCTTTACTTCCTGGTCGATAAAGTCGTCGAGCTTGAGAGGTTTGACGACATCGGTCTGGAACTGGGGAGACAGGAAGGCTGCCTTGATCTTCTTGAAGAACAACTGCCGTACGGTACCCTCGAACTTGGGCGTGATTGTCTGCGGTTTCATGCTGATCTTCATCTCGGGAACCTTCTTTGTTCCATCAGGCTTGAGAGCACCAGCGAGGAGACGGCAGAAAGTGGTCTTCGCATGTTAGTATGTCGAACCCGGTAAGGGTCAGACTTGACAGCTCACCTTTCCAGTACCGTTTTCGCCCATCATGACAATGATCTCAGAGTCGGAGAAGCTGCCGGCGTCAATGCTCAGATGGAAGTTACCGAGCGTCTTCTCCATAGCCGGGTATTTGAAAGCGCGCGACTTCTCGGCCACGAAGTCCTCGGTGCCTTCAGCAATACGGAAGGTCAAGCTTTCCTCACGGAAACGCAAGTTCTCCGTCGGAATGTGGCCATCCAGGAAAATGTTGATGCCTTCGCGGACGGAGTGAGGAAGGGTAACAACACCGTAAACAGCCGGCTGGCCGTAGAGGACGCAGATGTAATCCGAGAGATAGTCCAGCACGGACAAATCGTGCTCGACAACAATGACGTAGTCATCGGGGCGCAGTAGTGACCGGATGATGCGGGCAGCGCTCAATCTCTGCTTGACATCGAGATACGACGACGGCTCGTCAAACATGTACCTATCAAGGGTAAGTCGTGCCCCGATTGATGGGAGAGGAAAGGGGCGGGTTGTCTTACACGTCGGCCTTTTGGACACAGACGGTACCGATGGCGAAACGCTGAAGCTCACCGCCGGAAAGGTGAGTGACATCACGGTCGAGGATGTGGCGCAGCTCTATCCTGTGTCAGTCGGTGACAGTTTGGGTTGAGCAGGGAAGCTAGCCTACCCAGGGTGTCGAGCACCTCGTCTAGGTTCTCCAGCGAGACGCGGCCTTTGATGAGAGCCTCGACGCTCTTGTCGGCAGCGCGGATGGCCTTGGGAATCTGGTCGACGTACTGCGGCTTGACGACGGCCTTGAGGTCATCCTCCAGTAGCTTGGTGAAGTAGTCTGCCCGCTTGTTAACGAAGTGACCGCCCGTACCTGCGGAGACAAACCGTACTCTGCAACTCGGAACCACGGAAGTACTTGATCACGTCCTCCCAATCCGGCGGGTTGTCGTATCGGCCAAGGTTAGGCTTGAGCTTGCCACTGAGAATCTTCAACGCCGTACTTTTGCCGATACCGTTCGTTCCAACCAGACCTAGCACGTTGCCGGGTCTCGGCATCGGGAGACGGTGGAGTTTAAAGCTGTTGGCGGCATAGCGGTGGGTTATCTGGCTCTCGAGGTTGGTGGGCAGGTTGATGATGGTGATGGCGCCGAAGGGGCAACGCTTAGGGCAGATGCCGCAGCCAATACACAACTGCTCCGAGATGAAGGCGATGCGGGATTCCGGGGTCACCTTTCAGGGTTCTTGGTCAGGCCATGCGGTCCCCGACGCGGAGAGGCTTTGGTGATTCGGACATACCTCAATCTGCAAGACAGTTAGCTCCTAGGCATCCAGATGAAAGGTAGTAGAGGCAGCAAACATAACATACACAGAGCTTGCCGGACCGTACCACAGGGCACGACTTCTTGCACTCTTGACGGCATTTCTACTCCTGTCAGCACCACACCTCTTGGATCCCTCTCTGAGGCACGCGCACCTTCGGTTTGCACTATTCACGCCCCCATCATAGTCAGTCCTCCATTCTTTGTCTTGGGCGATCGCGGGCCGGGTGGGCCGGGAACTCGAGCGTACCTTGTCGCTGTTTACGATCGCGACACTATTTCAAAGAGTCAGCGCATGTCCTGGAGCAAAACTGTGTCTGCATCACGGTATTGTTCCGCGCTAGGCAACCCAGGCTTCATACCGAGTAAGTTTGTCCGCCATGACGCCGAGTATCTGCAGGGCAGCAGCTCCTTGTCTCTAACAGATGCGTGTTGTCCGTTTTGTTATTGAGAAGATCTAAACGAGCAAGGAATAGCACTATCCCCTCAAGTACTACACGGTGACCCGGTGGATGATGCGGTTCGCAAGAGTGGGCAGCGGTTCGCAAGAGTGGGCAAAGAAATCCAGAATTACAGCGCCGGAGCGAGGGGCAACCTCTAGGTGCCTGATGTTTCTTACCAGTTGTGGAGAAGAGGGGCAGGGCAAAAAGTCGAGGATCCGCAGCTGTCACACAAGTGGAAGCTTGAATAACTGGCTGTAAGCTCGAATGTGCCGCAGCTGATAGGCCAACAGACTGACGGCCCATGACAATAGCAACATCCCTCGACTGAAGATGCTTTCCATTGTCGTCATTTGCTTTGTTAACTTTTACTTCTCAATAAAGGGACAAAGAGGACAAATGGAAAATGACAGTTCCAGAAGAGGAATATCGCTTTAAACCATCGCTCTACGGCTTTACACTGTAGAGCTACTTTGGGAATCCAGTTCACTCGGTCGGTAAGAAACACACATCCTTATTCACATTCAGTTTGGTATACACCTCGAGGCTCCTTACCTACCTCAGGTTACCTACCTATACACGTGATATACGCCGCCAACAAGAACTGTGATGACATGTGTCGACGACGCCTCATCTCTCTCCGCAGGCATTGCAGTGCACATTGATGATGCCCTAAGTGATTTGTCAATTGGAAATTGGAAAGTTACCTAAGACATTCCTCCGCAGTGACCGGAATTAGATGATTACCTACGCATCAAACATCAGGAACGAGTGGCAACTACCTTGGAGTATGCGGAACTAGGTTAATGTACGGAGCCGGTTAAGATAACGTCAGTGGTGCGTGGAGGCAGCTGTGTCTGTGAGCTTCGCTGGCGCTGGGGATTGCGGTATTCAGCTGAGAATGGCATATAGGTACACTGTAGAGATGCTATTGTATGTTGTCGTCTGTGGCGATGCCCGAGGCATTCATGGGCTGGAGGTGCTATTGTGTTCAACTCGGAGACTAATTATTTGCTGCGAAGAGCAATGTGAGACCATCAGAACGCAGTGAACTCTAGTCTAGTTAGGGCATCCTTCCCAACAGTCTGGAGCGGTTCAGTGGCACCGATTTTGCCATTACACACTCAACTCCAAGAAGGGGAAGCTTCGAAACACCGAAACTCTGAGACCTTCCATTCGATCAACCTGCGATCACTTGGCCGAGATTCTGTCCCACCTCATTCCCAAAGACAGATTTGAAAATCCCAGTCAGCGAGTCGCAGTTGAGCCAGCTGGTCAGCCTCGCCGGACGGGCTGTTGGGAGGCTTGGGACCAATTGAACGTTACACAGGTCGCAAGTGGGCTGTGAGCAGTGGAGCACGGACCCAGTGCCTGGCTCCGATTCACCATTTTCCGCTCTTTCTCCTCCAACCGACCACCACTGCGAATTTCCGCTACACCACCATCACTAAACCGCACTGGGATTCTGAGCTCTTCACAACACCCCACCACAACGTTGATCACACTATTTCTTGCTCAAACTGAAGCGCGGTTTGCTGCCTGGAGGCTGTTGACGTTAATGACCTGTAAGTATGGCACTCCCTTGTCGTATGGGCACCCTCGTGCCCGTCGTCACCCGCGGTGTCTTGCCCGTCAAATCCGCCATCGATCCTGGAACGCGCCCATCAAGATCCCCCCTCCTGTTACACTCCTGACGCCGTTGAGCACCGATTTTTGATGGAAATCGATGCCCGCGATGGACCTGACGCCGTCCGAGTTGTCTATTCAGTGCCCACGGTTGCTGGGAGTGCCAATCGCTGCCTGTCATCATCCATAGCCTCGTCTTCATCACTGACGCGCCCCGGATGCGACAAGCATCATTGAAACATGGCTATTACTTATTTTCTGCTGTTGCTTGCCGATTCCGGGTCGCGGGGGCGGGCTCTTTTCGGTCTCCTCCCTCGCAAGGCCGCAGCTGCCAGACATCTCTTGCTGACATCGTCGTCTTGCAGCAGGCAGCTCGCGTCCTGGAAGATCATCATGTCAACATCACCGGATCCTAGTCCGGTGAACGGACATGCCTCCCCCCTGTCCGACAGACATAATACATACATATCCGACGACAATCAGAGTGATAATAATATGTCTGACACTCAATCCGCTGGGGCTGGCGTCACATCCACCGGTTCGGCCGATGCTGTGGGTTCACCAGACGAGAGCCGCGAGTTAGCCGAGGAAGAGCAGGAGGAGGACTCCGACCCGAGCGACAATGAAGTCTCAGGTGATGGAGATTTTGATGCCGCTGGCAGTCCTGCCTCGGTGCAAAGCAATGAGCTTTCTGACCGCGCCGGGTCAGCCTCGGCCCGCACTGCTGCCAAGCGCAAGGCCGCGCATACCTTGGAGGACGAATACATTAGAGAGAACCCCGAGCTCTATGGCTTGAGGCGTAGTGTGAGATAATGCCTCGCTCTCGTTCATACCGTTCTGTAGCTGACAACTCTTCCTACAGTCACGTCCTACGCAACGCCGGAAGATCGTAAGTGTTAACCATCATCAGCAGCAGTAGAACCCACGCTAATATCGTCGGCCAGGTGGAGTCCGAAGATGAAGAGGAAGAGCTTGAGTCCGACGCCACTCCACCTCCTCGGAAGACAGCTAATAAGCGACGCCGCCTCGAACGTTCCTTGCCCGGTATGTGGAGCAACTTGTGCCTGGCAAACGCCTTGCTGTGGACTGGGACTAATATCTCCGTGAATGAACAGCCTCTAAGCGTGCAACACCGGGCCGCCAAACCTCTGCCGACGACTCAGATTCCGACACTTACGGTGGCGCGAAAGCCCGCAGTCTCTTGAAAAAGGCACGCCGGCAACAAGAATTGCAGCCTGCCCTGGCTTTAGGCGAAAAGCGATGGTCTAGCCGTCGTGCCGCGCAGGTTTCCGTTGGCGCCTATCAGGAAAGTGAGGTTGATGAGGATGAAGGTGAAGACGATGTCACACCTGGCTACTGGGCTGCCGATGCAGAGGATAACTCGCCTTACATCGAGAAGATCCTCCGCCACCGTCCCAAAGAAGGAGTTGAGCTCTCGCCAAACGCTACTCGGCACGATTTCGAATACTTCATCAAGTGGCAGGGCAAGTCCCATCTCCATAACACATGGGAGACCACCGAAACTGTTGCGGGGTTTCGCGGGTTCCGTCGGCTCGAAAACTACTACAAGAAGATGGTAGAATACGAGCTGGACTTGAAGTTTGGGGGTGACGAGATTAGCCCTGAGCAGCGCGAGCAATGGTTATTGGACCGTGAGCGCGAAGAAGAAGCCCTGGAAGACTACACCAAGGTCGAGCGCGTTGTTGCCGTCCGCGATGGTGACGACGGCCTGCAGTATTTCGTCAAGTGGAAAGGACTTCAATATGACGACTGCACCTGGGAAGATGCTTCCCTGATTAGCAGCCATGCTCAGGACAAGATCGACCAGTTCTTAGATCGCTCGTCGCGCTCCTGGCAGTCGGACCGGAAGCAGACGAATCTCGAAACCAGGTCAAGGATGACGAAGTTGGAGAAGCAGCCGTCCTACATCAAAGGAGGAGAACTCCGCGAATTCCAATTGAAGGGCCTCAACTTTCTTGCCCTCAACTGGACTCGCGGCAATAATGTCATCCTGGCCGATGAGATGGGTTTGGGCAAGACGGTTCAGACAGTCTCTTTTCTCAGCTGGCTGCGCAATGAGCGTGGCCAGGAAGGACCATTTCTGGTTGTCGCGCCTCTTAGCGTCATCCCAGCGTGGTGTGACACGTTCAATCACTGGGCCCCGGACATGAACTATGTTGTCTACCTAGGTCCTGAGGCAGCTCGCTCCAACATCCGCGAGTACGAGCTCTTCGTCGATGGGAACCCCAAGAAGACCAAATTCAACGTCCTGGTCACTTCTTACGACTACATTCTCGCTGACGCGGAACATCTCAAAGGCATCAAATGGCAGGTGCTCGCTGTTGACGAAGCCCACCGGCTGAAAAATCGCGAGTCGCAGCTGTACCTGAAGTTAAACAGTTTCGGCGTTCCTTGCAAGGTCCTAATCACTGGCACGCCGATCCAAAACAACCTTGCCGAGCTGTCTGCTCTCCTGGACTTCCTCAACCCGGGCAAAGTCTTGATCGACGAAGAGCTTGAGTTGCTCTCCACCGCGGATAACAAGGAGGTCACCGATGAGCAGCAGGATGAGGCCAAGCGACTGAAGACCCAAGAGAAGCTTCGGGATCTCCACGCCGCTATCGCTCCCTTTATCCTACGCCGGACTAAGGAGACAGTCGAGTCAGATCTACCACCCAAGACAGAAAAGATCATCCGTGTCGAGCTTTCGGATGTTCAGCTCGAATATTACAAGAACATCCTGACCCGAAACTACGCTGCACTCAGTGATGCGAGCAACGGCCATAAACAATCGTTGCTCAACATCATGATGGAGCTCAAGAAGGTCAGCAACCACCCATACATGTTTCAGGGTGCCGAAGAGCGGGTGCTTGCCGGCAGCACCCGTCGGGAAGACCAAATCAAAGGCCTCATCACAAGCAGTGGCAAGATGATGTTGCTCGACCAGCTTCTTGCCAAGCTCAAGAAGGATGGCCATCGGGTGTTGATCTTCAGCCAGATGGTCAAAATGCTGGATATCCTAGGCGATTACCTCCGAGTTCGTGGTTATCAATTCCAGCGGCTCGACGGCACGATTCCTGCGGGGCCTCGACGTATGGCTATCAATCACTTCAATGCCGAGGACAGTGATGACTTCTGCTTCCTGTTGTCGACGAGAGCAGGTGGTCTGGGCATCAACCTGATGACGGCTGACACGGTGATCATCTACGACTCAGACTGGAATCCCCAGGCCGATCTGCAAGCGATGGCGCGGGCTCACCGAATTGGCCAAAAGAAGCCCGTAAATGTGTATCGCCTGGTTGCAAAGCAGACAATTGAGGAGGAGGTGGTCAAACGTGCCCGCAATAAGCTGTTCCTGGAATATCTTACCATCCAGGCCGGTGTCACGGATGAGGGTAAGGCCCTCCGTGAGCAATTTAAGGAGCGTGGCTTGAAGATCGACGAAGCCAAGACCGCGGAGGATATTTCCATGATCCTCAAGATGCGCTCTCAGAATCTGTTCGAGCAGTCCGGTAACCAGGAGAAGCTCGAGCAGCTCGACATCGATGCAATCCTCGAGAACGCCGAAGTCACGAAGACGGACATCGATGACAAGATCAATCTCAGCAGCGGCGGTATCGACTGGGACAATTGGATGCAAGTCACCGATGTCAAAGTGGACGAACTGGCGCTCGACTGGGACCAAATCATCCCCGCTGATCAGCTTGCCGTCATCAAGGCCGAGGAGGAAAAGAAGCAGCACGAGGAGTATCTCGCTAAGGCATTGGAAGAGAATGCTCCTCGCCAGGCGGCACTGAAGGGCTCTAAGAAAAACGCCGAAACCGATCGGGCGGAGCGTCTTGCCAAGAAGAGACAACGGGAGAAGCAGGAGCTGGAGGAGCTGGAAGAGCAACGAGCTCTGCTCTCAGATCCACGCCGCCCCCTCAACGAGAAGGAGACGAGGAACCTTATCCGTGCATTCTTCCGTTACGGCTATTTTGAAGATCGCGAAGAAGAAATTGTCCACGATGCCCGCCTGAGCGATCGAGACCGAGACTTCCTGAAGTCGATTGTGGAGGATCTTGTTGCTGTGAGCCGGCAAGCCGTTGATGCGAATAACGAGAAATTGCGCGAAGAGGAGGAGAGGGCGGGCAAGCCGCTTGCCAAGAAGGACAAGAAGGCTGTCCTGGTCGATTTTGGAGAGGTTCGAAAAGTCAACGCCGAGACGGTTGTTGAACGGCCACCTCAGCTGAGGCTCTTACGCCGCGTACTCCGTGAGCACGGCGATCCCTTGTCGTTCAGGCTGCCGGACGCCACCAAATCGGCGCAGTATTCCTGTGAATGGGGCGCCCGAGAAGATGGCATGTTGCTTGTGGGCATCGACAAGTACGGGTTTGGTGCTTGGGCGCAGATCAGGGATGACCCGGAGCTGCAAATGCAGGACAAGTTCTTCTTGGAGGAACACCGTGTCGACAAAAAGGAGGAGCGCCGCAGGGCCGACGACAAGGGAATCCAGTCGCCAGGAGCTGTGCACCTTGTCCGGCGCTCTGAGTATCTCCTGTCTGTGCTGATGGCAAAATACTCCAATGACGCAAACGCCAAAAAGGCTGTGGAAAACCATCACCGAAGCAAGAAGCTCTTGACGAACGGCATCCGCCGCGGAGACGGCAGTTCCGTCTCGGCCTCTCCCGCTCCACCCCTGCAAAAGAAACCTAGCCAGCACCGCGACCGTGATCATCATCGGTCCTACAGCAACGCAAATGATCGCGGTACGCCCAGGCCGGATAAGCGGAAGTACGGTGATGATTACGACGACCGCCTATCAAAGCATCGGCGCGTGGAAGCTGATCCTAAGAACGAAAAGAAGTCCAAGGAGAAAGACAAGCCAAAGATGGATCCGGAGACCATGGAGAGGTACAAGCGCGAGAGGCAGAAGGCGGTCGAGCGCTTCCATGAGCTAGCCAAGCTTCGTGATGACGAGATCGACAACTCAGACAATGCGCAGCTTGTCTGGTCTGTCCTCCGGCCCCTCAAACCGAACATGGAGCGCATCATGTACTCCAAGGAGCGTGTTCCCGCAGCTAAGGAACGGGCCAAAATCCTGGGCGAGGAGATCCGCGCCTTCGGAAATTTTTTGAAGGGTCTCCGGGCCCAGAACGCGACGGATCTGGACAGCCTGGAACCACAGTTCTGGTAAGCACGCGTTATACACTGCATTCTCGCCATTCATTAACATTCTCTAGGGAGTTCCTGTCCTCCATTTGGCCGATCGGCGAAGTGAAAGTGTCCGGCAAGCGGCTGCAGCGAATGTTCGGCGACCTCGTTGAAAAGGACAAGGCAAAGCGCGAAGAAGAAAAGGCCAACGAGCTGAGGCGCGCGAGGAATCCAGACCTGGAAGATGGCGAGATCCCAAGCGACCGCGAAGAGCGTCGTCCGCGGGACCCGTACCGTGATGACCGTCGAGAAGAGCGACGCGAGGAGAGACGCGAGGATCGCCGCGACGAGCGAAGGGATGACCGCAGGGAGGAACCGAAACGCCGCAACTATTACGAGGACGACAGGTTGAATTTCTACCGGCATCGCAGGCCGGATAACAGGGGCGTTCCTCTTCGGCATTCTTCGTGGCAGAGCCGGAGCCCTCCGGCCCGGCATAGCCCTTACTAAGGGCAGGCCAAAGTGTTTTTTCGGCTTCTCCGTCATTATATTTTGTCCCTTCCGACAAGAAGACAATGTTCGTGCGCTTCTGTTGTCAATTGGAGTTTACCTACTGCATCTTACACATATTACGCATGGGTACGGCGCATTGGAGTGGGAAGAGCGAGATCTGGAGGGTTTGTGTTCTTTTTCACGATCCTCTCCACCATTGATCGAGTGACATTTCTGGAGTTTGCATTGGGTGGCATGGACGAGGGGCTGGGGTTAAGATGAGGTCTATTTGGGGCAGCTGGGAGGTGCCTGATGAAGGCGGCGGAAAAGCCTCTGCATTTTAGCGTTATTTGTCGTGTTCTGATACTCCCTTTTTAGCGCGGCATGGTTACCTTTTAGAGCGAATCGATGTTATGGGCAAGGCGGGGACCGTTTGAATCATGCTACGATGGTCTGGTCCGGTTGGCAGTTGTGTGTTGTCTGTGTCTAAGTGACTTCCTGCACCCTTGATAGCTGGGTTGAGCATCAGGGGCAGAGTACAAGAGACGGGGAAACAAGGATTACATGCAGGAACTCGTGGTACCATGTTATTGTGATAGAATACTATGTTTACCTACCTACCTCGCTACCTACCTACCTACTTACTTGCTTGGATGGACGAGCTTTTCTGACTTAGTACTCACCCGGCGAGTAGTACACGGTGGGAAACGGATAAACAGATTAGGCGATTTATCTGGAACTGTTTCCCCTGTTGTCATTGTAAAAGGTGCTACCCTCGGTGATTTTGTCTACCGCAAGTTCCCCTTCCGTTCTCAAGTGTGTTCAGGTATCACCAGTCCCTAAACATCATTATACAACTGGAGCAGCCTATCCTCCTTCTCTCTAAATACTACCGTCCCTCAGGCATCAGGCTCAACCTCAGCCCAGCCAGGAACATCCCGGGGTATTTATTAAGTCAAGTCTCAGATCCAATAGGAAGGGAATTTTCCGACGGCCATGACAGGTCTTTCATCCCCTGCCCTCTCCGGGCAGTACATTAATGGCCTACGAGGCCTCCCTTCATACGCGCATCACAAAGCGCGTACGTATGTACATCTCATGGAGTCAAGCACGGAGCCGAGAGGCAGAGGATGCTGAAGTAGCAAATTCCCGTGCGATCAGGGCAGCGCACCGCACTGCCATGGTATATAGAGCTCTGTTCTGCTCAATAAAAATATGCCACAGCATATCCCATGAATCAATCAATAAGATGGCCCATGCTCCTCGGTTTGGAGGTAGGCGAAATTGTCCCCATCGAGGCATAGCCGGTGACCACCGTTTCAGTCGGCGTCCGAGGCCGGTCAGACAATCCCTTTCTCTCGGCAACTCCCGCTTCCCAAGCCTCGACGTTTAGTGGGCCGGGCAGAACTGTGAGCGGAGCGGGCTTGCTGACCCTGTTTTCGGGGCGCAAGGACGGAAGGCCGAGGAAATCGCTGGGCAGGTCGATCGGTGATGATAAATCCGATGAGTCTGCTTCGGAGGGGGTTCGCGTTCGAGGCGTTTTGATGTCCTTGACCGGTACTGCTGATGACTTGGTGGTTTTGAACTTCCGGTCGAGCCTGTTTTTGGGCTTGGCCGGTTCCTTCTTTGGTTGTCGCGGTTTCCGCTTGGGCGCGGGTTTTTGTGCCGGAGGGGAGCGAGCAGCTGGGGCCTTGGAGGCACCTGCAGCGCCAAATGAGAGGGTACTCTGCTTGGTCTTGCCCTTGGTCACGGAGGGCTTGACCATGGGAAGCGGACTCCGGACACGGGGGCTTGCGCTCGGCGTAGGCATGCCGCCGTGCTCGATGAGCCTGCGTTTCCGGCCTGTCGGTGTCTGTGCCTCCTGGGAGGACGCGAAATCATCCTCTGTGGCACTTCCCGCGCGCTTGCGCTCGAGAAGAACGTCGATCCTATCACGATTGAGGCTGATTGCGCACCGCTTCTCCTTCTGCTCGTCGCCAGTGACCATGTAACTCTCGCGATCGCCAATGTCTTGCTGATCCCAGCGTGGCAGATTAACGAGCTCAGCAATATCATCGCTCTTCCCACGCACAACCAGATCCCAGCAGTCCTTGAACTCGGCGCCTTGGGGTTCAGGGTCGATGTTGATCCAGGCAGTAATTCCGTCACGCCTGCTCCTTGTCAGTTGGCACATTTCCTTGACGAGCCTCCTGACGCCAGGAATCTTCAAGCTTGTGCCGACCACAATGACGGCGTCAGGCACCCTCCGCAGATCTGCCTTGGAGACGTTTCCAATGGCTTCTTCGTCGGGGTTGTACTCGTTATACAGCACTATCCTCGGCCGCAACCTGCCAATACCATGGCTCCGCTTCCCGGCGAAGGCCGTCCGCACCTGATCCTGCTCCTTGCATTTCTCGCACAAGGGAGGTTCCGGACCCTCAAATAAAGATGCGTTGAACGGTTCCAGGTGGCCGCACTTGGTACACACCATCTTCTCGAGTCCACCGTGGAGCTGGATGGTGGTTGGCCAAGGGCCCTTGCTATTCAAGGGAACCGTGGTAGAAAGGGGTGGCATCTGGGTGTCGAGTGTATCGATATTCTGGCTATACATGCGCATAAGCCTACCCTCGGCAGCGATGGAGGCTAACATATGATGAAACGGGGTCGGCTTGGCCTGGGACGTCATCTGGGCGAGCTCGCGGACCATGGTGTGAAAAGACTCGGTGGATGAATCATGTTTGTACACTGATGCGTCAAACAAATGCTTGCCGGAGGCCTTGAGTTTGTGCTGTTCGCGGAGAGTCGCAAATAGACCGGTTGAAGAACGGAAATCAGGAACTAGAAGAGGTGTTAGCATTTATCCTGGGGCTTGTTGACCGTTGACAGAAGGGACATACTCCCAGCAGACACGGAAATGCCAGCACCCGCGATGACTACAATCTTCTTCTTCCTCCTCAGGGCCGACAGGAGTCTCTCAAGGTTCTCCTCCTCCCCTTCGCTAGGATTCTCTAAGTCGATGTAGGCAGTTGTGCGCGGTTTCCAAGGTGCGGCAACGCGACGGCGCTTGGGCGGCGGTGGCCCGTCTGTCCGCACGCGGATCTCCCCGGCCGAATCCGACATATCAGAGGGCTTCAACGGCGATGCGCTGCCAGAGACACCAGCACTGGAGCTCGGTGAGGGGTATCGCTTAGAAGGGTCCAGGACGGGACTGGGCGGGGCGGGCGATTGCGAGAGGATGGAGAGCGGCGAGGAAGGAGGAGACGCCGGCTCCGGTCGTAATGATGCCATGGTTCAAGTTGCGGCTTTGGCGTGTTGTGGGCGCAGGAGCGATGGCAGGGCGCAAGCGCGCAAGTGGAAAGGGTTCGGAGGTCGCTGTAAGAAAAGAGTCGAGGATGCGGTGTTATGTCATGACGGTATGTGTATCTGGCAATTGGTTGGGCTTTTCGCTCCCTGGGCCCTCTTTTTATGTGTTTGCGCTGAATGGATACCTTAGTTTAGCGCATAAACAATGACAGTGCTCCCGTATAAAGATTTACTGGCACGCGTCACGCGTCAATCGGGGGAAGGTGGCCAGAAAAGAGTTGGTTGTTACGGCTGGGCGAAAGGAGTTGACGTTCTTCTGGCAGAAACGGGGCGTGGCAGGATTCTGATTGCGAGTTGGCAATTGGTGGGCAGGGCTTTCATCTTCGGCTCAGATCCCCACCAGCCCGCCAACTGTGCCTCGAACCTGGGGCTCAACGAGTGTAAGCCGCGGACGCGTTGGGGAGATCGCGCGCTATGCAAAAGTCGTTGGTTCATGCATAACCCAATTCGACACGACGTCACCAAATATCTGGAACGGCTTGCTTCCATGCCGAATCCTCGTCAGCTGAACACAGCAGGGAGCTGGAGAAGAGCTTTGTGTGACGAAGGAGTGACGTGCCCGCGCGTTGCTCGGAAACGGGCCCAGCAGATAAGGTTGCTCGAGTCCCCAGACACACGGAGAGTGCTTTGTCTGCATGCCAGAGCTCCCCACTTATGAGCCGCTCCGCCATCTCATTGGCTAGAATTTGTGGTACCTGGTACGTCCCGGATGAAACACAGTGTATATAGCCGACAGACCTCACCTCACCTCACCTGGCTTGTGAGATGCCGCACTGACGTATCTTCAAAACCACCGCCACTGGGAACTCTTATTCATTCAACTTCAACTTACTAACGTGCTTACCTACAGATTATCAGCATCATTAAGGAACCTCCACCCTAGCATTTCCCAGTGGATTCCCAGTTATGCAGTGGCGGATAATCCATCGTTGAATGAAGGCAGACAGCTACACGACAGATCACAGCCTAACCTCGACGTTTTCTATCCCGAGGGACCTTCTCTTCTGATACTGTGACCTTTGCTCTTCTTATTGCACGTAAAGCACCCGCCACGCTCCACTCGTTAGCGAAACCGGCAAGCTATCACAAAGATCTGCGCATCTCTCACACTTCGATACGCTTTCGGCTGGCAGCATCAAATCGGGAAACATCCAGCAAGGGGCAGATGCCGCCATTCGGGCTTGACTTGAGCTCCGGATGAGCGCCCACGAGATGGCCCTCCTTCTGGAGGGCGACCCCATGAACGTCGACGGGGCCATGCAGGGAATGCAGGGTATTCAAGGGATCCAGGGGATGCAGGGAATGGAGGGCATGGAGGGAATCGGAGCCATTGAGGGTATGGAGGGCCCCATGGCTCTCGACGATGTCGACTTGTTCGGCGATGCCGTGATGGACAACGCGCTTGCGGCGCTCCCCTCTCGCCCGCCACCGTCCAAGCAACTTATTCAGCGCCTCGACGAGCTGCGCACTCGCGGCTGCTGCCAGAGCATCGCTTGGTCGCGTCAAGGCACCATCGCTGTCATCGCCAAGGACGGCATGTCGGTCGATTTTCGCTTTCTTCGCTGCAGGCCCGAGGACGGCGAGTGGGAGCTAAGCGAGCCAAGCTCTTTGTGCCCTGTCTCGCAATCCGCCTCGCCCACGGCCCAGAGCCACCCGTCTGAACCGCTTTCGCTGGCGTCTGCTGGTGCGCCTTTCGTCCATCTTGCCTGGGGGCCACAGGCGTTCCCCGACCTAGCCGTTATCGATGCCCTCGGCCGCATCACCATCATGGGTTTCTCCATCACCCTCAACCGCCCCTATCCCATCGTCCGTCGGTGGGATGCCGACGTGGTCGACGATCTTCACGCCGTGGTCGGCTGTTACTGGCTTCCCCTGGGCCTGCAGCCTAACAAGCCAGTGAGTTGTCTATCTTTTCCCTTGATCCCATCCCTGTCGTCAACCTGCTGACCCTCCGCCCAAGTTCAACGTCTTCCATGGCCCGGCCACCCGGGCGCAGAACGGCGATTACAAGTACGACCACCAGTTTTACCCGGCTTCTGGTCCTTGGCACCCTAGCTCTTCCAAGAGCTCCTTCCTGTGTGTCACGACGAATGGCACTCTCAAGCTGTTCTTCCTGCAGAGCAACGGCCGTCTCGAAGAAACGGCAATTGAACTCGAGAGCGTGACGTCTTCCGACGATCTCATCACCCATGCGTCAATATGCTCCGATAAGAGTATGCATCTTGCATTGGGCCCCCTTCGCTCCGCTCGCCCCATTGTCCATGTTCGACTCGCTGATACTGATTGCCAGATACGCTTCTGCTCGCTCTTGCAACGGCCTCCAAGCAGTTGAGAGTTGTACGTGTCAACCTTCAGTGGGGCCTGCCTCAGGTTGACAAACAAGTACCTCCCGGGAGCGTTCCCCTGAGACCATCGCTGAGGGAAAGCCATGTCGCCGTGACCAACTGGATCCAGCACGGCTCCAGTGAGTCGGCTCTGGATTCCTCCATGGCTCTGCTCTCGCACATTGAGGTCCTTCCTGCTACTCCGGAAGGACAGTCCAAGCTTATAGCGCCCCCGGTCGTCCTGACGGTGCGGTCATATGTTCCACAAGACGCCTCTTCTTATCACCAAGATATCCAAAGCATCATTGATCGTTGGGAGGTCGTCAGCGAACAGCCCCAGTCCCTCCATCCCGCCTTCGAACAGCTGGCTTCCAAGGAGGGCGCCGGATCCGCTCCTCCGGTATGTACTTTCTTCTCCGAACGGAGATCAAATTGGCATTGCGGCTAACTGGTGTGCTAGAGCATGACGCGCCTACGTAAACTCGATCCAATAATAATACCCAAAATTGTGGTAACAGTCCATACGATACAGTTTGGCCGAGTCCTTTGTTTTGCATTTAGCGACGGTACGGTGCAGTACAGGGACCGCTTCACCATGAATGAGGTCTATAATGAGCAGAATATGGACAGCATCACGAGTCCACTTCAAGTCGGATTCCGGTTTACCAATGATACACCATGTGAGCAGACCTCTCATCAAGCCCTCCAGCGGCGCCCACACACATTCTGGATTCCGGCTGACCCATTTTCATTATATCAGGTCTTCAGGTAGCCTTTTCACCCACGAACTGCTCCTTTGCCCAGTTGTGCGAGGACTGGACGGTCAAATGGAACCGACTACACTACCCTATGGAGGGCCCACACACTGTGCTCGAAGGCCGTAAGTAACAGGCAGCTTGTTATCTCGGATCTGGTTCGCGCAGGCGCTAACTTTTGCTTTAGCTCAGCAAAAAGCTGTCCTGGCAGCGCTAAGCATTGCAGCATCCACGACGGGAGCCTATCAGATCACCTGTGACGATATCCTGGCCGTCGCCCGGCCGTTCACCCACATACCGGACTTCGCTTATTCCTGGATACGAGAGATGGTTAACGTGCTCAAGATTGTCGTCGACTACTCAGAAGAGGCTCATCACGACCAACTGGTCCGAAACAGTTACCTGCAATCATGCCTCAGCATGCTAAGCCACCTTGGCTTCCAGGGAGACTTTAAGGCCCGGCCCTTCAGTGCCAAATTCGCCATGCTCGCCCTAAACGTGAGGAACATCGTCGTTCTCATCACCGTTGCCAGCAACACCCCGGTCAACATCAAGGAGAAGCTAAATCCCCTGGACGACCCAGAGGTGGTAGATTCGCTAGCCGGGTGCGGGAAATGGGGCGTGGACCTACTCGCTTGGCTTGCAGACCGTCTGTTTGGGCTCCTCAACGACCCGGAGATCATGGCCATGCTGGAGGACAAGAACCGCTTCCCCGAGCTGACGAAGTATCTCCAATCCAAGAAGGAGGTCTCATTGCACCTGTTGCTCTGCTCCTCTACGAGAGGCTTCCTGTCGGCGGCTTGCCGTCGCCTCATGCACCTCGAGACCATCAGCAACCGCGCAGTACAGTTCTATGAGATCAACCCCCAGCTTCAGCATCAGCAGCAGGACCCCGTCGCGGCGTCCGCCGCTGCCGTCCGCCCGCACCCAGCGCTTTACCAGGCCTACCTGAAGGTGAGGCGCGCCGTCTCATCAAGTCTGGTCAAGGTGCAGGAGTTCGACAACCTCCTGAGCGCCTTGAGTAGGGATATTCAGTCTGCCTACCAAGCGACCTTCTCGGGCCTTGTGGCGGCGGCCGTAAAGCCCCAGCAGGGCAACCTCAGCGAGCAGCAGCAGCAGCAGCTCAACGAGCAGTTCATCAAGAAGGCCCAGACCCACTGCGAGCTCGACATGCTCCTGGGCGTGAGCCTGCCCCCGAGCTTCCGCAAGGTCCTGTCCAACTTCTTCAAGGTGACCCTGCCGGAGTTCCGCAAGCAGACGGACCCTGCGAAGCTGTACTTCGCCCCGTATGACTTACTCGAGGTGCAGGAAAACCCGAGGAGCTTGGCCATGAGAAAGGCGGCCAGGAAGTACGTTGATGTGTTTAAGCGGGTCGAGCTGGCCATGGGGCGGCCGCCGCCCAAGCAGGCGAGGGACGGACATGATAGTAGCGTGCTGCCGGCGAAGAGAAACGTCAACGGCGAGGAGGTGAACAATGGCAGAGGCAGCGGCAGCGCCAATGGGAGCGGAAACGGGAGTGGTAATGGTAATGGTGCGGAATGGCGCCGCTGTGTGCGGTGCGCGTCAGTCATGGAGGACATATGGGCTAATAGGCCTGGATACAATTTCGTGCTGGCACAGCAAAGGAAGTGCGCATGCGGAGGGAGCTGGGGTGTAGTTCCTCGAGGGACATAGGATATCGCCAGATTCAGTATCAAGAGGACACACTTGAGTCTCACTCAGTGCAATCCCTTTCTCCATCTCCTCTGGTCCCTATTCAAAACGCATTCCAGGAACATCAGTCCTTCCCTCCCTCCCAGATAAAGCCTTGCTCCATGCCCGGAATCAACGGCCTCAAGGCCATGCCATAATCTCCGCCATTCGGCGTCCGCAGCAGTGTGTGGATATGGAACTTGGCCGGCTCACTGTTCGTCAGGAACACGCCCGAATGGTGATCAAACTCGACAATCACCACGGGGCTCTGAATGCGGTAGTAGAAGGCATCCTCATCCCCAAAGCCGCCAATCCAGCAGAAATACGTCTCGTGAAACCAGCTCTCGACCTCCCTCAGCCGGATCTCCCTCGCCGTCTTGGGCAGGTACAGCAGATACTCCTCCAGAATCCCCCGCACCAGGACCTTTTGGCTCGCATCCATCTCCGACACCAAGATCCCCTCGTACGGCACCACCCTGTTATCCCGGTACGCGCCACACAGATGCCGCTGGTCGTCGTGGTTCCACCTGCCGTGGGGCATGGCCGGGTCGCGCAGCAGCTCGTACACCTGCGCCCGGCTCTGCTTTTCGGCGGGCAGGCTCTGCATCAGCCGCAGACCGAGCTCCTCCTCCGTCTGGAGGATGCGCGTGCCCTCGTACGGGCCGGCGTCGATCAGGTTGGGCTCGGCGCCGGTGAACAAGGGGGAGATGACCGCCTGGGTGCGGTACAGGAAGACATTGAGGCACAGGTGGTGGCCGTAGAAGGAGAAGCCCCAGGGTGTGGTCTCCGAGGGGGTGCCGAACAGGACGAGGTTGTACGAGAACTCATTGCATACCCGCGGCGCGCCGACCAGTTCCCCCAGGAAGCCGTTGATGCGCATCGCGGAGAGGGCCTTGGCATACCCTTCCGGGGAGAGGGTGCTTTCGAGCAAGCGGAGCACGGCGGCGCGGGTTTCCGGGGTAACCTCGTCGAGGCGGATGCCCTTGTCGGACAGGAGGAATTCGGGGTTGGACCAGGAGCGCCATTCGGGGGAGTCGATGTGGTAGGTTATGAGGAAGAGCTGGGAGGGGGCGAGAAGGGAGACCAGGGAGTTCGCTGATGCGACGATGGCCGAGATGGGCATCCCTTCGTCTTGGAGACGGAAGAGGTCTGGGCGGACGCGGCCTGGTGGGGGTGTAAGTGAGTGGCATGTTGCGGGTTCTTGAATGGAACTAACTCACCATCGTTGGTAATGCCCCTGAACGGCTCCTGGAACAGCTTGCGCCAGTGCAGATACAGGCCGTGCAGCCACGGTGGGACGCCGCTCTCCTTGAATGCCTGCGCGTACTCATGGGCATCTTGTTTCTGCATCTCGGTAAAGCGGGGGATGCTGAGGTCGGGCAGGTGCCTGCGGTAGGCACCGCCGCTGTGTTGGTCTTCTGATGCCATGACTAAAGAACCTGTCCGGACTGAGGAGTTCACGCTGTGAGATGAGATGGTTGGTGGAATGATGAGACGAGAGGGAGATTGGAATGAGATGTGAAGATGTTAAGAAACCATTGTGAGAAACGGGACGCGCAACCCTCCACTCGGGAGCTGAGCGGCCCCGTCACCGGGACACTAGGTGGCCCAGCGAGGAGGTTGGATCACAGTTCTGGGCTGCTTCGAGGTCATGGAGGCAAAACTATGACCCGGAGATGGCAGCTCCTCTGGTGTGGTCCGGTGTGGGGTGAACTGGTACGGAAGCCGGGGAGGCAGTTTAGAACATGACCTCAAAAGTGGCCTGTGCGCCAATGCGTATACACCTTCTATGCTGAATTGAATTCGCAGTAGTTGCAACCTATTATAGGCTAGCCGTAATAAGCATAGTGCCCTAGCCCATATATCCTGACTACTTAGATATCTTTTATACTACTATAGCTTTTTTTTTAATATTATAATATTATAATATTTACTATAACTATCTAGTCTTTATAATAAATTTAATCTTTATAATATAACTTATTTAGTCTTTAGAAAATATTTATATAATAGAGTTTTTAGCTTAAATAAGTACTATAAATACCAGATTATTTAGAGAAGCGCCTAGCCTAGGTACGATAGTGCCCGGAAGTAGTTAAAGCCTAGGGTATAGCGAGGGAGGCATATCATTTCTAGCCTCAGACCTTTGAGCTTGCTTTACAGCAATAATAACAATAACAATGGGAGCAACCGTTACCAAAGATGCGGCATGTTACTTTCCAGGGCACACTCACTCTGGAGGAAGCCGACGAGAGCTTCCAAGAAGTAGGAAGAAGGAAACGACCCCAGGGTCGACCCCCTGCCTTTGTCGTGGCCCAGGAGGAGGCTGCAAGGAGTCTGAAGTAAGGAAAGCTAATCTTTGTAATAAGAGATAATACGGCTCTGGCTGGAAGCTAAGGACGAGGTGCAGTGAGCCCGAGGGCTACAGCTTCAGGTGCCGCAGCTACCTCGGAGGCTGCCAACCAGGATGTGGGAATGCAGGGAGCTGGGTAGGCTCCTTTTAACTATAGTATGACGAATGCTGAAGTGACGGGCCAAGGTAACATCAGTATAGGTTTTTCACCCAGCTGGGTAACCTAGTATAATTTTCCTATATAACTAGCTAGATAGGCAGACCGATATACTCAAGGGCATAACAGTATAGGAATAATATATAAATGCTAGATATAAGTATTAAGATATAGAGAACAAGAGTATAGCTGAGGAGAGCGACGTGCAATAAGGAAAATTAATTATATAAGCAGTATATAAGCTGCCTGCAATGTGCTACACTTGGGGTGAGCATATATACTGGTTTTCTGGTTATGTTCCAAACTGCCTCCCCGGCTTCCGTACCTAGCCCCTCCCCCGCTCTTTAAATCATGCTCCCGCCGTATCTACCCCTTGCACCGGCTATGGTGGAGCACCGAATTCATAGGCTGGTCAGGGGAGCAGATCCGGCAATCCGACCAGGGGCCTCTCCTTCTCGATATATCCTATATTCCGAATGGCTTCATCAATGTTGGGAAGTCTATGTGAAGCGATGGTCCATTGCGGAGTAGCCAGTAATCTGTTGCCTTTCACAACTCCTTGAACTCAACGTGATACAAATCCACTGCCTTCCTCAGCGTCCGTAGCTCGTGGATGTTGTCCTGGATAGCTGTTCACGTATTCCTGCATCAGCATCACGCACTTTCTATCCAGGGTTCAGTACTCACCACCAGGCTTCTCCTTGGCCTCCAAGTGCGCCTCTCTACTCGTCCATCCGATAACCATCCTCACCGCTTTCTCCTCTCCTTCCAAGCCAACACTTTCCCCAAACGCCACACCCCTGTACCCCTCGGGCGGGTTCTCCTTCATCTTCTGCACAAACCTTCCCACATTCCCAGCGAAACCTTCCAGGGCACCAAAGCCGGTGAACACCTCGGTGCAAGGTTGCTCAAACACGGTGCCCCAACCCGGCGCAATGAAAGCCAGCGGCTCCTCCTTAGCAGCAAGCGATGAGGCAAGCCCTGAAGAACGGTAGTTGAGTGCTGCTTCGCGGGAGGACCACTCTACCAAGTCGGTTAGTATCCATATGTAATGAAGTCAATCGAAAGGAATGAAGCAAAGGATTCAGTAACTGTTAGAAAAGGGAATGGCCATGAAAAGAGACGCACCTGTGCACAAGATGCCCCTGTTCACGTCCTCCATCTTGGAGCCGAAGAACACTCGTTGCAAGCCATCTTGCTTCTTGATCTCCTCGACCACGCTAGCCGCGGGCTGTTGGCCCAGTGACTGGAACACGATAACAGGTGATGATGCCATTGTTGCTCAAGGTGCTGTGAGAGACGGTCGTGAACACTGGGTGTGAATGGGTGGGGAGAGTCACGTCGTTGGTGGAAGTTGCTTTGGTAAGGTAAGTAGTTATTTCCCACCTGCTGGGTGCACCATTTGTAATCCACTGCAGACAGCAGCTGCCCACCTCTACTCGGAAAAGGGGTTTCTCACTCAGCGCATAAACAAACAAAACCCTCCTGGCAAAAAGAACCGCAGGTAGGCGACATGTTTTGGCTTAAATTGATAGATGCACAGTAATCAAGATATCAAGGGGTCGACCACCAGCCATCAAAAGAACTAAGAACAGAGGCTGACCTATCGATCAGAACCAACACTACGGAACAACTCTTTCCCTTTGCTACTCTCCTGAGCGGGAGCGGCCTTCATAATCAGAGACATGAGCTCAGAGACTGGCTCCTCGACTGAGCGGTCATTTGGCCCAACGCACGTCATAGAGCCCAGCTTAGAGCACACGCACACTGCCATCATGCTGCATGGCCGAGGCAGCAACGGGCCTGAATTTGCCGAGGAACTCGCTGAGACTGCAACGCCTGGCCAGAAACCCCTCGTGCAAAGGTTCCCAGGCTGGCGATGGGTGTTTCCATCGTCTCAAGAACTGTGGAGCACGGCGTTTGAGGAAATGCTGCCCGCCTGGTTCGAGGCCCATTCGCTCACCGACCCGACGGAGAGGCAGGATCTGCAAATGGAGGGAATTAGGCGGTCTGTCACCCGCATCAAGTCCATCATAGGTCAGGAAGCCGCAAGGCTCAGTGGGAGGACGGAGAGAATTGTCATTGCAGGCATCAGCCAGGGAGGTGCAATCGGCATGTGGGCGCTGCTTTGCCAGGAGAACCTCAACAAGCGGTTTGGGGCCTTCGTAGGCGCCAGCACATGGCTGCCCTTCGCCGTGAATATCGAGAGGTTCCTGGGCAGAGGCGATGCCGCTCACTTGTCCGAGCCCGAATCGGAAGCAAACCCATCAGATGCCTTTGTCTGGGGCATGATGTTTTCTTGGAGTCGAGCCATCTCATCCCCACTCACGCGCAGGCCGCTTCTTTCCACTCCAATTCTGCTAGGCCACGGCGTTGATGATGCCTTCGTGGATGTCGACCTTGGTCGGGAAGCCAGGCGTGTCCTTGCCAACGTAGGCTTCCAAGTCGACTGGCAAGAGTATTCGGGCGCAGAGCAAGAAGGGCATTGGTTTAAGGCTCCGGAGCAGATCGATGACATTACCGCCTTCTTGATGAAGGCCATGCCAGTTGAAGCTGAGACACCGAGTTGAACTGCACTGGGCCATTGCGTCGAATGTCGGGAGATCTTGCTGGTTCTACCCTCTCTGCCTACTAGGTACCTTAGGTAGGTAGGTAAGGTACCTTATGTTGATTGGGGCAGCGATCAGTCTGGTTCGCGTGAGGTGCATCGTGCCTTCCCTGTAGGCATCCCTAAAACCATCACTGCACCACGCCGGGTGATCACCACACCTGGCATACCTTTAGGCAGCAAGGCGCTTGAAGGGTGAGGTTGTTTGGATAAGGTAAGGCATCTGAGCTAAGGTAGGACCCGGAATGAGCCCGGACTGAAACTTCTCCAGCATTGAAGGCAAGCCAGATCTGAATGCCGTTGTCTTTGTGCAACCCACCAGCTCTTTCTCTTGTAGATGCACTGCACCTTTCAAGGGTAAAACAGCGAAGCAGCAGATTTCCCCTTCCCGACGCCCCGGGCTCCAATGGACGCATTCGAGACAAGCAAGCCTGACCGATTCCACCAGTCCCTGAGCAGTGCCTGGGCCAGTTTCCTGAATGCTCAACATTGCAGCCAGGAGGTCAACGCCCTCAGAAAGACACTCCATGAGCACATCCAAAAGACAACCCTGTCGATCACATCCCTAAAGGAGGAAGCTACTCAACAGCATGACATTCTTTCCGGCAAGATCGAAGAACATGACGTTCAGCTGAAGGAAGGATTTTCAGTCCTGGAGCAAAAGGTTACTGGAGACAGCGAAATTGCATCGACGAAATTTATTGAGTTGTCAGAAAAGGCTGTCACGCAACAGGAGGGCTTAGATGCGCTTCGGGTTGCCACGTGCCAGGACATAAGGGCTATACAGGATCAATACCGATCAGCACTCGAGCGGATTAATCTTCTTGAAGGAGAACTGAGGGAGATCAGGGCAGGAAAGATGGCTTCAGACCAGAAGCTGGCAGTGCTCGAGTGCCAGATCAATACCATGAATCAGGCTCACCAGGAACTTTCTGAGGATATGGTCAACCTCTTGGATCGAATTCTGTCCCGCCGAGAGGAACTGATGAGGTTGCTAGACACACAGGCCTATGACAGTCTACCCCAAAGCTCCCCAAAGACCTTAGGTCAAACGGACGGGGCCATCTCACAAGGTCCTCTGTCCCCAATCCGCGGCATACCTCAGGAGAGCCTCCAAGGCCAAACCACACTCGGCATCCATCAGGACGGGGACAACCACCCATCCACCCTGACCAAAAGAGAACCCGAGGAACCTGTTCAGCAACCAACCAAACGTCCTGGCCCATCTTACGGCCTCCCAACCCACGATGTCCCATCCGATAACCCAACGCAGGACATCCGCTCCCTGTACCTCATCTTCCGCGACAGACACAAAGCCAACCCGCCCAAGTCCGATACAGCCTTTATCTGGGAATTCCTCAGCAGCATCGAAGACCCGACCATGTCGAAACACATTCAGGAGTCGCTTGCCTCCATCCTCCCGGAGTATGTCACAGCCAGCAGAGATACAAGACGCAGGAACCCGCGGAGACATGTCGACATATCCAGGGGTTTGACGTGGAGGAAGTTTCGCGAGGCACTGGTCAAGATACCGGGGCCGTCTTAAACTCATGAGCGCTCAAGAAGTAAAGGGTTAAAGCTGCGCTGGTGTGGTCTGACCTTTCATTGTTAAAGGGAGGTGGATATTTGCTTGGTGTGTTGGAGAACGGGCTGCAGCTTTGGCTGGAATCTATTTGCTTGATTCATTGCGAGGTACAACGACCATGTCTTCAGATGGTCAGTTTGTAAGGAAGGAGCTTGCTACTGCAATGGAATGGTGAAAGTGGAATGGTGGATGACTCAAATCGCGACGGCACTCTGCAAAAGCACAAACAGCCACAACCCTCCGGAAAACGGCCAGTCCCAAGAGACAGAGCCCTCGGTTTGCTTGGTGCCATACTCCTATCGACGCTAGGGTCGAGAAGATGACGTAGGGTATCATATGATGTGTACATTAATCTGACCGAAAATGCCTTGTCCGTCTCATGTAGTACTGGACTAGAAGGCCAGTCATGCCCGGTTGGGTCAGTGCCTTAGCACGAGAAGCGAAACTATAACATCCCCATTGTCCCCTCCACCACTTCACCGTCATCATCCTTCATCATCCTCAAGCCCTCCACCTCCTTCCCTGAACCCCAGCCTTCCCATATTTCGTCCCTCTTTGCGGCTGTCCATGGTCACCCGCTTGATACACCCGCAACTGATTCAGCAACCAATACGCCTGACTAAACGCCTCCGGGTGCGCGCCCACAAAGTCCTCGCATTTGCTCGCCAGCGCAGAGCAGGTCTGGTCGCTGCTCCACACCTGGCCGGCCCAGTCCCCGCAAAAGGTGGTGTCGAAGACGATGTTGTGGTTGGCAAAGTGCGAGTCGATGGAGCAGTTCGCTCCGCCGTCGAAGACCGCCAGCGGGGTACCGAACGCCGACGGGTCCGGAGCGGTCGCGTTGTTGGCGCTCGCGGCGAGCTGCGTGGCGGTGGAGCTGTCCCGGGGGAAGAACCATACTTTGATGGCGGCGTCCGTCCACTCCATGGCGTACACGCCGCCGCCTGCGGCGTTGAAGCCCGTGCCGTAGGTGTTGGACGCGCCGGTGGTCTGGGTGCAGCCCTCGTTGCCTTGGCAGTTGGGGGAAAGAAGCTTGGTGCTGGCGAGCGAGCCTGCGTTGGAGACGGAGCAGCCGGACCCCGTGTGGAGGGAGACTGAGTTGGAATTCTGGCTGTTGACGCCCTCGATGATATCGATCTCGCCTGAGTTGGGCCAGTTGGGGCCGAACATCCAGAAGGCCGGCCAGAGGCCGCACGAGCCGGTGCCGTCAGCACCGGCAGGCATGTGAGCTATGTCGGCTATGAAGAGACCTTTGGTGTAGAACGTTTTGGAGGTGACGCGGACCGACTGGCGTCCTGTGGTGGTTGTGTTGGTGTAGTCAACACCGAGGTAGACGCCTCCTTGGCTGAAGCCTGCTAGTCCCTCGCGGTCTGCTGTAGTGGCATCGACGTACTGGACGAAACCGTTGGTTGGGTCGGCTTGGGTGAAGAAGTCGAACTCGTTAAAGAAGTTGCTCGCGTCGAAAGTATCGATAATGTTGTAGCTCGAAGCTGCTCGTGCCGAGCCAAATAGGATACCCACGACGGCCAAGCGAGATGCTGCACCTAACCTGCCCATTTTCGTCGCAAAATTGGCTCTTTCGTACCCAAAGCAACTCCAGCCAAGAGAGAGTCCGGCTCTCCTGATTTCAAAGTCCTTGAGCGAAACTGCAGTGACTTGCTGCTCCTGGCAAGTATGAGACTGGGGGCTTGTTGGTGAGTCTGCTGCGGCAGAGTAGTGCTCTTTATTAAAGAATTGTTTTGTGAAGGCAGGGCTTGCTGGGTGAGCGTATCAAAGCACCGTGAGCTATTCCTGATACCTCAACAATAGGAAAGTAGGGAACTCTCAGCCGGGTATCAATAGTGAAAGCAGGCTATCAATAGTCGACCAACAACTCCAGAACAAAACAATAAAGGCGGCCACCGCAAAAGGAGAGATTGCGGTCATAACCGTGAACAGAAACGGTGGCTCAGGGCAATGTGCACAGTCAATTGAAGCCAAAAGTGGGAAACGGATTCATGACGTTTATAGACAGTGTTTTCATGGAGTATCCAGTCTTTTCCCTGTCCAAAAGTGCCTGAGCGTTATCTTCTTCAAGCTCCGAGCAGCGCCCTACGTTGGCTATACACAGTAGGGGTGATTCTCGACATACATACTACCCAGTCAGATACTGAGGCCGGGGCGAGTCCAGGCGGTGGTGTGAGCATGAAGTCCCATGTTGATGGACGAAACGAAACACTGGCGGCTGCTCGGCGAATGACGGAACAGAACCCTCGATTTGAGTTCAAATGCAAGACAGGAACGGATGGGATCGTCAAGAACGCGCGGGGATAGCATGCCAGAAACAGATGCTATCCACGCTTTCGGGCACTCGGAGAGGCTTCCGCGGGAAGAAACTCTGTTTCAAACCCACATCCCGAGGGCAGAGGAATAACGCGATCCAGCTAGCTCAGCATTTTGTTGTCTTCGACGCTGCGACACAACCAGGAGCTCAGGAATGAAAACTGCGGAGTAGACTAGCTGGTCGCTGAAACCTTGGTTGGTAATTGATTTTTCAATGTTGTTGCAGGTTGAAGAGGCGAAAGCCAGTCGAGCGGTCCGAATGGTTACGAGCGGTCCATGGGATGGCGGATCAGCCCCACTCACCGCATCGGACAAGGGGTTGGTCACTCAGGTGTGGGGCCGGTTTCGGCTCTCTCATTCCCTTCACGGGGCCTGGCCGCGATGAACACTCCCGTCGTCAGGTGAGAAACTCACCGCAGGCTACACAACTGATCAAGGAGCAGTGTTCTGATACCTGCCTACCTACCTTTGTCCAACTTCATCGTTGTGCGACGACTTCCGTTGATGCGACCGGGGACCACAGCATGAGATGGACACATATCGGCCGGATCTTGTGTGCATCAACCTGGTGATAGGATGAGCAACACTGATCTGTCAACCTCGGGCAGCATCTGCAACGTCGTGACGCGCCAGTTCCTGTCGTTCCATTCCTGCCTCGAATTGGGTCTATTTGGGCATCTCATTCTAGACCTTGGTAGCACATGCCAAGTTTCCTTGTGGAAGCGAGTTGCCCATACTTGCTGGGTCTTCCATCAGGGTTTAGGTCATTCGATGGTCTGACAAATCTTGCTTTTACTGAAGGGCCACCCTTCAACCTCAACATGTTATACACATGTAACAACTTCGTCCAGCGTCGTGACCGGTCTACCTTAGTAGTAGGTACTGGCAAACAGCAAAATCGGCAGAAAGCACCCATTGGATACATGAACATGGCTCAGGATCTGACCACTCCGGTGTTCCATACCTTTACAATCCGTTGTCGAGGATGCTGTTCCCAACAGGGTAGAAGAAAGCAAAATTACGGAAGCAACCTATTTAGCATGCACATGTGGGAAAGACTGCTGACACTTGAATGGGTTGATACCGCCTCCCTCAGGCTATCGCGCAGCAGTAAAAAAGCTTGTAATGTTACCATTAGCGAAGTCGCTTGGGTGCTATGACCCAATCTTGCTCGGCCATGGCCGATGTCCTAGAACTTGACCCTCTGGCCCGTGAGCTTGAACCATATCAGCGCCAAAAAGTCCTCCTTGAAGCGCTCCCACCACGTCCGGTTGAGGTAGTAGCTGAGTTCACGGAAGTTGTACATCTCTCCCCAGCAGTCCCGACCCCATTCGCAACCGGCCATGTTAACGAGGAAGTCCCGGTCCTTCTCATTGTAGTGTATCCGTGTGTCGTTTCCATTTTCGGAGCACGCTCCGGCGGGGAAGCTGTTGATCATGCGCTGCGGCAGGAAACCGGTGTGCTTCCGGATCCAAGGCTGCGAGATGTACAGCTGCTCCAGCGCATCCTGCTCTTTGTGCGCCCATTCCATATGTTTCTGCTCATAAGCCACCGGGTCCCACCAGACGTCCAACAGCCGGTCGGTCCAGACACTTCGGCGGACAAAGAAGGAGCCTAGGTTGAACCCAGAACAGTCCTGGGACAGGATGAGGTTGACCGAGCTGGCCTTCCCGTCACCTATGGGACTCTGCGACTCAGCATCAAGGTATGGCTCGGTCAGCGGGTGCGTGATGTTTAGGGGGTTGTATTCGTTGATGTCTCGATAGATGTGTTTCTCGAGATGGTCGAAGATGTGGCTCTGGAGTGAGTAGCTCGGCTCCATGATAAAGGTGTTGAGGTCGAGCCACCAGACCCTAGAGCAAGGTTAGACGAGCACAAGACGGAGGAGACAACGGCTCAGCAGCATACCACTCCGCCTTTGGATATTTCCTTAGGGTTGTGCGGACGAAATCGACCTTCTCCCAGCTCTCACGCCACTCGTGCGCATACCGCTTCTTTGTGCTCATGTCCACGATCTCCAAATCGTACCCCCAACGAGCAACGTATTTCTTCTTGTTCCGCACCGAGTCTCGCTCAATCGCCCATTCTCTCGCACCTTTCCAGTCCATGACGCCGCCGCCAACATTGGCGCCCAGTATTATAACGAACTTCTGCCCACCCCCAAGCCATGTGGACCTCCGCCAGTGGTATACCAGAGCTTCGCTTGTGTCAGCCAGGGGTTGCGTGGTATCGAACGAGCAAGGGGAGCGGCCACTCACGGCTGTTGTAAAATATAAAGATGGATAGCAACATCAAAAACAGAATCAGCAACCGTATCTTCGCCTTTTTGCTCATGCGCGACATGATCCCCCATGTCCTCGCGAGCAACGGCACGTTGTGCATCGACCACCTGCCGCGGCCTAGCTTCTCCTTATCGGCGTAATATGGGCTCCCGTTAAAGCGTGGGAGGCTGCTCGAGAAGCGGCGCATGTGTCGGCTGAAGAAGCCCTGGTTCTTGGTAGAAAATGAGGGGTATCCAGTGCCGCCGCCCTTCTTTAACCTGGATGATTCCCACATGACTGGCGTCGCGCTTGATCCCGTGAACCCTCGTGTAGGACTCGACCGGCCGCTCGCGATGTTGAGACCTGGACTGGCCCAGCCGCCTCCAGGGATGGGTGACGGACTGCGTGACAGAGACATTGGGGTGGTTGGGGTGCCTGGAGACATAGCACATAGAAGACCTTTGGGTTAGCCTAAGACATGTGTAACAATCGTGAGGACACCAGTCCGGCCTGCGGACGCCCGATGGCAACACGCTTGGCAGCAGAGAGAAAGGCACGTACCCGGAATGGGCGACAGGCGGCCTGAAGGCTGATGGGCTTGAACCCCCAGGTATTTGCGATCACCCAATCGGAGGTTGGGAGGCGGCGCGGTGACTGAGGACCGCCTTCGGTGTTGGGACCGTGCTGGTCGGTCGCTGAACGACGACGACGACGCCCCGCCGACGTTGAAGGGCGCCACTTTTGCGGGTGCTGGCTCCCTTCTGGCCTCAATGCCGTCCGGGGAATCTCAACGGTTGGAACAGAGAACCGGTCCGCAGTTTGGAGCCGGGACTAGTCGGGCGCTGCCGTGCCAGAGGTGAGAATAGAAAGGGAGACACGTTCTGTTCAACCGGGTTTGTGGTCCTTGGCTAGTTGTGCCGCGTCCCCGATACCCTGAATCGCCAATCGAGAACGGCTGTGGTCTCCCGGACCGACGTTGACTTGAAACTCGTGTAATTTCCCACTCTCGTTGGTCATGCCATTCAGGGTGCATGCAAACGATAGCCTGGTCGCGTGAGATGTAGGGAATGACAGCGCATCAGTATCGGAGACCTGGATATTCGTGAAGGCAGAAGAATGTTGACACTTGCGCGTGATGGTTAACATTATGAACATGCTCCCAGAACCAAAGTGGACATCGCACCAAAACTCCCGGTTCACCCCTTGCTCAGAAGGGTGGGCCCCACTTGACCGATCAAGTGCATTCAATTCCCGTACCTCATTGGCACACTGCAGTCTGCTGCAGATAAGGTTTATGTAGCACCTTATCTTAGTTCAAGGTATCGTGGTACGACATTTGACGATCTTCAATTTTCTGAGCATATTGTGCTGCTTCTTCCAGGTTCGCAATTGAGGCAACTTTCTCATTGGGAGACACTCTTCTATGTTAACACAGGCATGGTGCCTTCTACGAGAGCGGACTACACAGTTAAAGGTGCAGGTGCTCTGTCATCGTACCCTCGGTTGTTATATCTAGGTATTCAATTTATATACAGCACTTGCCTACCTGAAGTAGTGTCGCAGAGAAATCACCTGTGCTAGTCTGATCTGACATAAAACCAGGGTAGGCTGTAGTGCCTTCCATACATGCATATATAGAAGGGTAGGTATACCTGACAATGGTAAGCGAGGAAAACTACTTGAATTTTACCTAAAATACCAAGTTCCTGATGCCACTGGAGTCCGGGATATAAGTACACCCTGACTTAGTATACTGTATAGCGAGTTTCAGATCCATCAACCTGCCAGTTCACCCAAGTTAGGCGAATTTCAAGCGAATGTAACTATGTTGAAACTTGGGGTCTTATTTCGAAGCAACATTGGACACGGTCTTTGGGCTCCATCGCAAGTCGCATGGTGATGTGAATGATTTCGATTTCTTGGATGGGAGGGCAGTGCTGTGTGGAAACTGGGAACCTGAAGAGGTCCGGCAAATGCGGCAAAACAATATGCCGGACCGCTTGAGATCATCGAACCTGTTGGGCGATCAGCATACCGGCTACGGCTCCTGCCATCAGGGCGAATTCGCGACATTGTCGGCATTGACCGCTTGGAAACGCAGGGGTCCGACGCTTTCCTTTCAGCTGTCAAGTGCCGGTGATCCAGTCCATCGAAAAAGAAAGGATCATGCAGTCGGTAAGATCTAAATCACAGACAGTGCAGCAATCAGCGCTAGTTTCGGTGGTGAACATTACCAGTTGCCGAGGGAGCACGGTCGGTTTTACTGGAGAGCCATCGTAGGTAGGCTGAGGTAAGGCAACTTAGATCATGAGTCTGACAGCACGGAACAGGGTGATGGATGAAATGAGATGCATTAATGGTGATAGCTTCGTGCTGGCAATTGGAAGAGGCCATGTAAGCGCGGAATATGCTTCGCCAGTCTTGCTTTGGAGGAACCAACTCACAGTGAAGGGAGGAGACAAGGAAAACGGTTCATTGGCCAGGTATGCCATAATCTCTGGAAGGCGACAAGAAGAGCCAAGTGAAGGAGCAAGACTCCTCCTGTTATGAGGTAATGCGGCGTCATTGGCAAAGTCAACAACAAGTGACGTTCTATATGGACGGCACAAGCCGCACCGCCACCAGAAGATCCGGCGACAGCGCCTTCTCGCGCTCGCCATTGATTTGATCACTACTGCATTGGGGAGACGCACCGAATACGAGAACAGCATAATGCATTTGCCGTCCCCACCGATCGTCATGGAACGGTGCCAGGTTCACGTGTACCTGGTGGACAGAGCATCTCGTATTAAGAAACAGGCGGACTATGGGTATACAATTGCTATCCGGTCCGAATATATATAACGTCTAGTTTGGCCTGCTACTAGTTTTGCCAACCTCTACATCCCATAGACGACGACTCCGAAGATTCCTGAACCAACATCCTCAACTCTTTTCACACCCTCATACAACCAAGTTCGCACATCAAACAACGCCAAAATGCAACTCCTCACCATCTTCTCCGCCGCGGCCGTTGCCTCTGCGACTGCTGTCTTCCGGGTTTCCGATTTCAGTGCGGGCTGCATCCCTCATAGCACCCAGTGCCTGTAGGTGTCGTACTTTTTGACTCTGTTTCCCAGAAAGCAACGGCTAACCTCCCATGCAAAGGTACAACTTCGGTGTCCTCCAGCCCGGCACCATGGAGAAGACTCCCGTCACCTGCAAGGCCCTCGTGCCTGCCAACACCGACGGCACTCTGCCGGACGTCCAGGAGGGTACCTGCGAGCAGTCGTCGCGCACCTGGTCCATCATTCGCAGCGCTGAGGGTCTCACCCTCACCGTCTCTCAGCCCGTCACTCCCAGCTCCAACCAGACCGGCTCTCACCTCCTTCCCAACAACGAGTTCGTGATGAACAACCAGCCAAACGCTGTTGTCCAGAGCTACACTGGTCCTACCTCCTTCGACTTGGAGTAAATGGATACATTTGTCTGATCATCAGCGATGTACATTCATTCATACATGGGCCAGATGGAGCAGTTGGATATGAGAACGCTGGCTGAGTTTGTTCGCAGCCATGGGTGGATTTGGTAGCTAGTTAGCAGTTAGACAAAAGAAGACAGACCAGCTCATGAGCCGCTTAAAGCTTTGGGTCTTGAATCGATATGATTGCTTGATTTTGAATTCAAACCTACCTACGTACCTAGTTACCTGGCGCCCCCTGGTCCAAAAGTTATACAGGCGTCCATCAGACTCCCCATGACACTTTGAGCAACAACGAGTCAAGCAAACAGAATCAAACGCGAAACAAGGAAAAGAAAAAAAGGAAGAAGAAACGAAAATGAGAAAGAATAAGAAAAGGAATGAAAACAAGGTAGTGAAGGTACTATATTAACAGCCGAATCAAGTTGCATTCCGGCTCCGGAGGTTTGATGTCTTGGCGGCACCTTAATTCTGCATCTACCCGGACCGGTGAGATCTTAGAATTGGAAAGTGTGTCAACATTCTCTTCGTGGTGGCAGTGGCCGAAGCTTGAGCGGAAATGCATCTCTCGCTGTGAATTCTCATTCTTACAACACTTGAACGTATGATAGGGGAATTTCCGCTCCGAAACTCTGTTCATAATGGACTTCCGTCCGGGGCTGGGCTTTTAAAGCTGGCTGTTCAGGGAGGCTTGGCAAGGTGCAGTGTCGGCGAGATCGGGAAGGCTTATGCGACCTTTGTCTTCTCTCGTTGTAAACTCACATACCGAATTCGTATGTAGATAGAGTCGTTGTGATGCGTGGGCTAATGTGTCAAACAAGATCTTGACTATCCTTGCTGTAAGCGTCGAGCCGATTGAGCGTTTCAAATAACGTTAGGGGTCATCCCATTCTGCGTGAGGCATTTGGCCAGGGTTACAGTTCCGTGCTCTTCAACGGAGTCACAGTAGAGAACACCCCGCCGTGCTCCTCGGGCTTCTTCCATGCAATTTGGCGACTTCGCTATGCCGGTACTGGAAGCGACACCGCAATATATAACCTACTCCAAGCTATTGAAGAATGTTACCACAACCAAGGTATCTCCGCGAAGCGCCGAACATGCGCTTGCTTCAGGCAACCGGCGGCTCGGAAGCCGCCAGGGTGGGTCTCCTGCATGCCCGGGCCGAGCAAGGCGGGAAGAAGCTTGGCATCCGGGGAAGTGCCTGGTGGCTGCCGCAGCCTGTTGAGCCCTGCCAAGATGGACCTGACGTCTGACTTTGCTCACCAACAAACCACACACAGGACAACCGACCGTATGATGCATCTTTCGTGTTCCATCTCTCACCACTGTTTCACTCCAAGCGAAGCACAAATGAAAAAAATGACGACTGTAGAGTTCTGAAGCAAAACATCAGGAGTCCATTGGCTGGCCGCTGATTTGGGCGATGCGCGACAAGAAGCCAATCAACACGCCGCCCGCTGTGGGCGGCACTGGGGCGGTTCGCGGCAACCAATCTCCTCAACGCCAGACATCCGCCCAGCGCTTATTTCATACAAAGACCCGCTACCTTAAACCGGGCCCTTCTTTGACCGTCCACAGAGAGCGCGCTGCTTGACGACGAGCACACTGACAGAAGCAAGGGCAGACGCAGGGTTGGAACCGGCTCGTCATTTCCCGCGCAGCGATTGGCGATGGCGTGCCTGTCAATTTTGAAGCTGGCCCGGAGGGGCCCGAGCAAGAGGAAGAAGAGAAAGAAAGGCAACGGGAAGGACGGGAGGCCGGCGGGAGACACGCGATACGTAGGCAGAATTGGCCGCGGGAGTTATGTCGGTATAGTGTTGAATTTGATTTTCCCGTTCCCGATCTCTTTCTTGATCTTGCCATTGTGCACGCCGTCATTCAGTGTAGTTCGATTGTTATTGTCGGCTTATTGTGTGACCCCTGAACACGCTCTTTGACTCTGCCATGCGCAAAAGAGAGCGCCTATTCTGGGGACCCTTTCTTTCTTGTTCTTCGATTCTAACTAAGGCGTCTTAATGATCACTTGTGACTCGACCACATGACATACCAGGGGTCTTTGTCACGAGAGTCATAACCTTCTTGCATTCACTTCTTCTGGCTAGACGAACCCGGATTCGCAACAACTTCAGTCAGAAAAAACGCGGCTTTCTTTATCTACCAACGCCGAAATCGAAACACTCGAACAACACTATAGCAAGTAGCAACACTTGACATACGATAGAAGAAGATGAGCGGGCTACACACGCCCGCGAGCGGTTCTGGCAACCGCTTGTCTGCTAGAAGCAAAGATGACTGGGAGGATTGGGAAGACGACGAGGTCCTGACACCCATCACGGCGAGAGATGGCCCACTACTTGGCCTAGGATCGGAGGAGACGGGCGGTGGTGTGGGCGAGGCGGCAGAACCACCGGCACGACAGGCATCGCAGCGGACTTCCAGTTCCGTCGGCCGCCAGTCGGTGCGGGGGATACGGAGGTTAACATCCCGTCGAAGGCAGAAGGCCCAGAATGCGAGATTCGGTATCAAAGTCGTCACCGACATGTCCAAACTCCGTCAGCAGCAGCACATCGCCCACCAGATGAGGCGGAATCCCTCCAACCGAGAGACCCGGACAGGCAAGTTTGTCGATGCCGCGGCGCTGAAGGCTCTGGAGGGTGCCACGCCAGACGACTCTAGCGGTGCCTTGAACTGGCTGAGGCGGAAGCCCACGAAGGGCAAGAGGGTCGAAAGACTAGCTCCGGAGGCCTCGTCGCAGGCTGATCTATCTCCCAGTGCAGGGCCGATCGTAATCGGCTTTGCCATGCCCTCGGACTCGGATGTCGTCATTAGCCCACAGACTGCTGTCGTGGAGACGCCGGTGGATTTCCCGGCCTACTTCAAGCCGGCCAACGCTGCCTCGCCCAGTCAGCCGGTCTCGGCGTGGTCTCCCGATACTGACGACGGCACATCACCGCGGATCCCTCAAAGAAGCCACGTGCCTGCTGTTCCTTCGATCCCAAGACAATACAGGACCGGGGATGTGTCACCCCTCACTGCGAGTGACAACGAAGGTGACTTTCCAGCGCCTAGGGACGGGATGAATGCCAGAGATACGCTCACGACGCCCATCTACGTCAGCGACGATGATGACATGGCTACCCCCGTTACACTGTTTGAAGAAGATGGGAGTCCGGCAACGACGAGACGAAAGTCTTTCAAAGTCAAAGGCCGGCAACGGTCAGCCACGGCTGGGAGCTCTCGATCTCAAGGATGGTGGGACCAGGTGACATCCCCCTTTGGGCCACCTACGCCGGCTACACAAAGCCCTGGTTTCAATCAGGTTAAGAATGACCAGAGTCAAGCATGGTGGAGTGGCATGGATGAGAAGAAGCCACTCACTCCTGTTCGCCCCCAGGCCGAAGCTGAATCCTCTCACGCCGCGCGGAGAACTCCAAGGTTACAACACCACCTCCCGGAGATCATAATCGAGGACGTCTCCTCAACATCGCGCTCGTCTTCAATGGCAACTCCAACACCCTGTCAAGCACCATTCCCACGCGAAAAGCCACGTGCGATAGCCGAAGAGGTGCGAACGCCTGGCGAGTTGCCACCTCCATACTCGCCGCCGTCGAAGAAGCACAACATCAACAACATCCGTTATCGCGCGGTTTTCCCTCCTGGACACCCCTTGAACGACATGTACCCGCCTTCTCCCGCTCCAGTTCCTGCTGGTTTGGAACACACCATGACGTCCCAGGGCGGAATCAGCTTAGCGGACGTCCCTCTGACGCCGCCTGCAACCCACCAACCACCGCTACCAGACCGGCCCCTGGGATCGTTTGTACCTGGCGATCACTTTCTTGATGTTTCAGGACGTGGCCCTCGGCAAAAAGCAGAGCGTCAACGGCGGCGGCACGAGAAGGAAGATGCCGTTGCCTGGAAAGCGGGCAGGCTATGGCATGGCCGCGGTTGCTTTCCTTGCTGTGGCTGTTTTGGCAGGCCTGGGCGCGAGGGACGGAAACGGAGGCGGGTGTGCTTGGGGGTCTGCCTGGCCATGCTCTTGCTGACAGCAGTGGGCGTCAGCCTTGGCGTAATATTGACACGCCAGCCTCACGCCGCCGAAATAAGCGTGCCGTCGCAGTGGCTCAACCTCACCAACTTCCCGCCTATCCCTACCGGTATCTCGACTGTCATCGGTCCTGACTCCGATATTACGAGGGCATGTGTCCGACCTCCGTCGCTCTGGACCTGCTCGCTGCCCAAGGAGCAGGCGGACTCGGTCTCACCCTTCGATGCAAGCCAACCGAGCTTTGTCATCCAGGTCCAGTTCGACAACAACACCCGGCAGTTGTGGAATGTGACGGGAGATCCTCCCCGTCCGACCCCGTCCGACCCGGGGACCCCACTGCCACTGGCGTCGGCCACCGCGACCAGGGCAACTGCAACTCCGACAGCAAGCCCACGCGCCATTCCCGCCACTGGACTATCGTCTCTCTTCCGACGCCTTGTGCGAAGACCTCGAGAAGACTCCGCTTCAAGCTTGTCGCTCAGGCCGGACCCTCCTCCGCCAAGCTTCCAAGAAATGTTTTTCCTGGGCAACACGACCGACGCTGTGGTTTCGGACGACAAAGCAGGCGAACCAACCCCCTTCTATATCAGCATGTTGCGCTCCGTAAACGACACGGTTGGGCCCAATCTGCTTAGCAGGCGTGACGACAGCATGCAAACCAACCTTACTGCGAACCAGGGGCTGGTCAACGCGTCGGACATCGCCCCTTTGCCAGCCGTCAACAAGGACGGCACCGGAGCGCCGGCCGTGCTCCTCGGCTTCCCCACCCAGCAACCGCTACGGCTGTACGACCGTGGGCTGCCGACAGAGCGTTACGGCTTCTACTCGTACTTCAACAAGACCCTCTACGTCCAGTCAGTCGACGCAAGCCTTGGCGACGGCGATCGCGTGAACGCAGCCGACGACAACGGCGGCAGCATCCAGAGCGAATCCAAGTTCCTCATCACCTGGCTGTCGGTGCGATACAAGGTCGAGATCTGGACGCGCATGTCCAACACGACCCGACTGTCCGGGAGATTTGGGGGCTCTGCATCCAACGACAACAATACGCAACCCGGCACGTTTCCGTATCCGGTGACGGTCACGCTGGACACGCACGGCGGGCAGAAGGGCAAGAAGTTTGTGTTTGCCCGCGGGGTGGATGCCGGAGGGAGAATCATCTTGAACGATGCTCGGTTCGTGCTCAACAACATGAACACTACGGGCGATCTGATCAACCCTGCCGGGGAGTTCAACCCCAGCCTGGGAGGGATGGATGGCGGGACGGGCGGGTGCAAGTGCGAGTACAGGAATTGGGTGCAGGTGAATCGTGGGAAATGAAAGGATGACTGCTACCTTGGTCGTGGGAAGGCGGGAAAGCGGGTTATGGGAAGGGATGGGTTGGTAGTTTTTCCTGCATTAAGGCAGAGAGCCATTTTGAAGCGGGACAGGTAAGCATGCATCAGGGGATCTCCTGGAAAGAGAAAGCCCCGAGGTAGCTCTGTATACATTGCATTGGCATCAAACAAGCGTCGTGGCTTGATTTTCACTGGCAGTACTAGTGCCAGCCTGGACTTCCCGCTTGTGTGATCTCGGATCTGGACAGTATGAGTCGATAAGCGCCATGATCATCCAGATCATTGTGTGGGATTTGTGGTCATATTTTCTACGGGATTGAGGGATTGGCCGGCAACAGCCCGTAAACAGCCGCTGCCAGCTGGCATAAATTTGTCGCATGGTCCCACAATGAGCACCTTGATGGCCTCATTGCACGACGGGCTCAATCACTTCAAGCTCTATGGCCAAGAACAGCTGGAGAATGCTGCTGTGGTAAGGGACAGTACACAGCTAGATAACCGGCGGGATCTTGCAGGAGCATACGGGTCTGGAGGGGCTGACCAGGAACTCACCCTTACCTCCAAGTCGAGTGAACGACGTGTGGGCAAGATGAGATGCCGTCGAACACAAACACAAACACAATGAGATGCGTCATTGCGGCTCCCAGCCTGCTCAGGTGCGCTGCCAGAGCAAAGCTCCTGAAACATGCCACACAACGTCATCTAAGTACGAAGAAATGGTCCTCGAAGTCACTGCTGACCCTGGCCATTGAGACGTCATGCGACGACACTTGTGTCGCCATCCTTGAGAAATCGGGCTCGGCTGCACGGCTGCATCTCAATTCCAAGATTACGTCGGATAACAGGAAATTTGGAGGCATTCAGCCCATCACCGCCGTCGAGTCTCATGTGTCCCACGTCGCCCCTCTTGTCGAGTCAGCTCTGCAGTTTCTGCCCCCGGTTGAGAGCGGACGAGGAGGCGTGCCAGTCCGCAATCGGGCCACCGGAGAGATAACTTTTCGCCGCAAGCCCGACTTCATCAGCGTCACCCGCGGCCCGGGCATAACGTCTAGCCTGGCTATCGGACTGACCATGGCCAAGGGGATGGCCGTGGCCTGGGGGGTGCCGCTGCTCGCTGTGCATCACATGCAGGCCCACGCCCTGACGCCACGGCTGGTGGCAGCCCTCAAACAGCCGTCTGCATTATCATCAGGGGGGCCAAAGAAGGGGCAGCAGCCGGCTTTCCCCTTCCTGAGCCTTCTCGTCTCGGGCGGACACACCCAGCTGCTCCTCTCCCGCTCCCTAGACTCCCACACAATCCTCGCCGAGTCGCCCAACGCTGCCATAGGCGACATGCTCGACAAGTGCGCACGCCTCATCCTTCCCCGCGAAGTCCTGGAGAGCGCAGGAGACGTCATGTACGGGGCGCTGCTCGAGACCTTCGCCTTCCCTCCGTCCTCGTCCAAGGTTGCCCAAGGTCCGAACTCTGCGGTGCTCGACTACGACTACACCCCGCCGCTCAAGCGCGCCGACGAAATCAAGCGCTACACCTCCCCCGACCACGGCTGGACCCTGACCCCGCCCTTAGTGGAAAGCCGTCGGATGGCCTACGACTTCTCCGGGCTGGGAGGCCAAGTACAGGCCATCATGCACAAGAACCCAGACATGGACGAGCCGCAACGCCGGGAGCTCGCCCGGGGAACCATGAGGCTCGCTTTCGAACACCTGGCTAGCCGGGTCATCTTTGCACTCAACGACCCTGTCGTCCAAGCAATGGTGGGCTTGACAACAAGGGTGACGGCCTCTACTAGTGGGGAGCAACGGGGCGGGGAAGCAGGAACGGCTAAAACTCCGCGCATCAAGACACTGGTTGTCTCAGGGGGCGTGGCCAGTAACCGGTTTCTGATGCACGTGCTCCGGGCAATGCTGCGCGTGCGTGGGTTCGGCAACGTAGAGATCGTGCGGCCGCCGGCAGAGATGTGTACGGACAACGCGGCTATGATCGCATGGGCGGCCATGGAAATGTGGGGGGCCGGATGGCGGAGCGAGCTGGATGTCCTGCCCTTGCGCAAGTGGTCGATGGATCCCGAAAAAGAGGGCGGCATCTTGGGGGTGCCTGGGTGGACGCCCAGGAGCGAGGGGCCGAAAATAGAGTACTAGCTAGCTAGGTGCCTTATCGTTCTGTACCAACACTGTATGTAGTCTGAAGGCTCTGATAGAGGGGCGCGTCTAGATACCTGTACATATCTTGGATACCCGGCTTGGTAGTGTAGCATATACATCACTCATAGACCGATGCACACAAGGACCTGATGGTCAATGCTCTGGTGTGCATTTACAAGCCGTGGTGGCCATCTCAGTCCCGCCCTAATAGTTCCTTTCAATGACGCCGTGTCCTCCCGTCGTGACATTCCATAAGGCCATTTCTCCCTCTAAGCTTGCCCACCATTAATTACTCGAAATTGCTCGTGACGTTGCTAAACTCGCCGTTCTCCAGCTTGGTCTTCCAGAACACCGGGTTGGTATCCGTGAACCCGTGCTTGACCCAACCCGTCTTCTTGACATGGTACAGGTTGATGAAACCGCCCGAGTACGCATCACGGTGCGTGGCCGCCAAGATAGCGCGGCTGCCCAGCTCCAGCGCCTCCTCCACCGTCAGGTCCTCCCTGTACTCGGCGTCGAGCACACCGTACGCAAACGTCTGACCCGAGCCGACACAGAACAGCTTCCCTTCCAGCCGAGTGCCGTCCGAGTCGATGTAGTAGAGCGCCGGCCCCTCCTCCTCCGTGACGCCCGCGCACATGGTCCCCATGGACAAGCCCATGCCCTTGTACTGATACACCAGGTTCGCCAGGATCTTAGACGCCGCGGCGACGCTGATCCGGCGCTTGTGGCGCAGCTCGTGCAGGCGGCACTGCATGCCGAGCCAGGCCAGCCAGTACTGGCAGTCGGCGGCGCCGCCGGCCATGGTGCCGAGGAGGTCCGAGTTGATCTCGATCACCTTCTTCACCGTCTGGCTGGCGATCCAGTTGCCGGCCGTGGCGCGCGAGTCGGTGGCGACGATGATGCCGCCCTGGAAGCGGAACGCGAGCGTGGTTGTGCCGTGCGCGATCTTGATTGGGCACGACGGGTTGGAGCGGTCATCTGTTGCTGCGCGGAGCCACGCCGAGGGCTGATTGCAAGCAACATTCATCATTAGCAAGGTTATAGGCCGGGAGAAGAGTTGGATAGCAAGAAGCTTACGTGCGCTACCGGCGGCATGGCAAATTTGAGAGAGAAACTGGGTACGGCGTCGGCCAGGTCCTGCTGCTCCTGCTCCGAGAACACCTCGTTCTGTTGGTATGAGGGGCGGCTGTACCGCGCCACGAGGGTATCCATTGTGGGCTCTGTTATGGTCGGTTGCGCGGGTATCTTGGCTGCTTCCGTTATTTGCGATGCGGCTTTCGGGATGCGGACGTCGATTTGGGAGGCGGGGAGAGTTGTTGAATCGTGATGTACGGGCTTCGGCCTGAGGTTGGCGGAGCTCAAGGCAGCTCCCAGTGCAACGCGTTTCTGGCAGCCTTGGAAGTCCGAGCTTCTTGGCTGGACCCACCACGTCTTGGCAACCCTCAAGGTATGTACCAGGCACCTTTACAGGTACCTTATCCCCCACTCCCGTAATGACTGCACTTCACCTGCACGATGCCTACTAAAAATGAAGTTTGTAAGGCTTCTGATGCTTAAAGGAAGATATGGAAGCTACCTGGCAATCTGTCTGCAATTCCAAACTCTGTAAGACCGCCGAGACGAAGCCAGGATCACACCATGGTTTCATCCCTCGTGTTCCATGGCTTACACCCCACGCGAACTCGACACCCATCGAGAGAACAATTTGCAATATATTTTGTATGTGATATTTTTTATCTTCCATGACTCCAGTGGCTGAACTCCAGCCCCCCGCAGGATCAAACTACAGATACGGCGCCTAAGCAGCCAGCCTGTCGTCCGTTGCCGAAACCGCGGCTTAACGACTGACCCAAGATCAAGTAACCGGTGGGTATTGCTTTAGCCATAGCCCCAAATGAACACCAGAGATTCAACCGTCCGGGCAAGCACCGGCGGCCACGCGAGCAGCGGCGTGGTCAAGTATGACAACCGGTGGAATGAGAAGAACAAAACCTGGTACCTGTAAATAGCAGCCCCTGCCCAAACACCCCGACCAATGCATGTCCCTGTCGTCGTAGCAACCGACTGCGCCAACTGAGCATCGAACAAACGCCTGCAACGAGGTGACGATACAAAGCGGCTTTGTCGCGCCAAGAGTGAAGCAGCCCATCCGCCCCATGTCGCAGACGCCTTGTCGCTACCCGAGGGATCAAAAAGACAAACGCCATGGGCCCAATGCTTTTTTCCCGCCTTACTCGTACAGCCCCTGAAAACTCCTCGAATCGTGCCGAAGTCGAATGGTACTGAAAGCAGCCTCCTACTGGAAAAAGCAACGTTGGTTAACAGAAAACGACTCGCGCCACGAAACAGTCAACTCCTCCACCCCACGTTCCAGATGACATGGGCGATATCCCGGGCCGTATTTACCGTATCAATGATGCGACCGATTAGGCCGTCGCCAGGAGGACCAGGCTCCCCTTCCTCGAGCGGCATAAACATCCCGGACGATGTCCTGCGCATCCCAGCGGGCTCGCCTGATAGGCTGACCGAGGATACCGACCGACGCAATCCGGAACCGCCGTCGCTGTAGTGAAGTGACGAGTATATTCCGGTCTTGCTGCCGTCATTGTCCATGTCGTCATCGTCCTCGTCGTCCTCATCTCCGGCGAAGAAGAGTTTGCCCGACTTCTTGGAAGGGCGCAGCGTTTCTTGAGACGACGAAGGCGATAGCGCTGGGCTCCTGAGACCGGTGCTGTGCTTCATGGCGGATTCCGTAGGCTCGGGAGTATCTTCCCTATATTTCAAGGTAGTGGATGGCAGCATGGCTATCGTCTTGCTCTCTCCACCATTATTGTGGCTCGGCGTCTTCTTCAGGATCGGTCGCCTCTTAGACTGCGTCTGCTTCATCATGATGGCACCGTCGTCTGACTCGCTGTCATACTGATAATGGCCCATCTCGGTGTCATCATCCTCGTCGTCCTCTTTGACGTCTACTGCGATGCATTGCGAAACCTGCTCGTTGAAGTGAATGTGTTTCCGTCCACCACTTGGCGAAACGATCCCAGAAGATCTAGTTGAGGGGAACAAGCTCGTCCCATCGTGGCTCACCCCTCGTGACGAGAACGGGAAGGTGATGTAGTCGGTGTTGGCTCGCTCGAGTCCTGGTCGCCTGCCTATTCTCTTCAGGTTCCCCTGCTGCTGGGCTTGCACCGCTGCAGCTGCCTGCTTCACAAGAGACGAGGTGGAGAGAGACCTCTGGAGCATGATTTCTGACATGCTTCTCTTCTTCAGAATCGGCTTCTTGTTGATGAATGAACTCGACTTGGACAGCTTGGTGCTGTTCGAGCTCCTCGAGGTGTCATTCACACTTGATGTGCCAGTTTGTAACGGCCCGTAGAGCCATGTCACGTCGTGGTCTTTGAGCCTGTGCCGTCTTAGAAAATACACCCTTAGAAGAGGCGAAACTGAGCATACCAATTCAGAGTCTCGGCCGAAACTGTGCTTAGATTGTTTCTGGCTTTCATCCATGTCCGCCACGACGCATTTTCCAAACGGGCAGAGTTGGTGTAGTCTCCCCTCCTGGAGACGATGAACTTCCAAGATGACCATATATCCTCCTCCCGCCAGTCATGCGAGAAATAGTCAACGTGACGCGAAGGCTGCGCTCGCACGGAGATGTCATCCTCCGCTCTCTCCAGGATGTCCGGGCTCCCGGGTCTCGATGCGGCGACCCAGTCAGGTTGCTCATGCGGCGACATGGCGTCCGAGCCACCCGGCTGCGGACTTGGAGGAGGCTCTAGGCTATCTAGCCGGCCAAAGTAACCCCCATCATCGTAGTTTGGTAGAATAATATCCTCCGTTGTGATCAGCCCCGTGTGATTAGCTTCAGCGCAATCCGACGCTAGAGAAGAGCTCGTCACCGGAGTCGACAAGTAAAACTCATCGGCAGATTCGACGTGAGTGACAGATGGAGACGTCAGCGTCGAGGAACCGGTCGATCCTGGGTATGTCCTGGAGGCCTGAGAAATGAAGTCGCCGAGGCGCGAGGTTGAGGATGAAGTGCGGAAGTCAGAACGTTCTGTTGTTAACTTGGCCTGTGACTGGGAGCGGTTCAATCCTGCAGAGAAATGGCTGTCCTCTTCCGACGTAAGGGCTACGGCCATTCTTGGAAAGCGGGAACCCGATGATCGATGGACCGCTGTCCTGATCACCATCAATCCTTCTCCAACGATCAATTGAACGAGATTGTCATGAGTGGTGGTCCAAGTGTGTTCTCGGCTTGGTGTGGGGAAATGATTTGCTTGAAGGGGCGAGAAGAATGGTAGGCCGATTCTTCCTGCCCTTTACTAAAGCTTCAGGATCAGGGGCCCAAGACCGTCGGCGTCCGTGATGATGGGGTTACCGAGGACTGAGTTTATGCACAGGAGAGCCGTGTGGCGGTTGACAAGGCCGTCCAGGGGCAACAAAGGCGGTGGCCGGACGGGAGGGCTCGCGGTCCCTTAATCCGAAACACAATTGATCGGAGTCTGGGTCCAAAGATGAAAAGAGTGGTTTGTGGCGAGTTACGGGAAAACTACGAACAACTAGACCGGAGGTCAGCGGGGCATGTGACATAGAGGTTTCGGGAAATGGAGAGTGTTAAATGTGGTAGCGAAGAAAGAGCGAGTAAGATATATGTCTTTGCGTCATGGGATTCGAGAGAAAGGGCATTGGTGAAAATGCAAGGGATGCGAGAAAGTACCACGGTCCTCCGTACACGGCCCAGGTCTCTTTGGAGTCTAGGCAACTCCGGGCAGCTTGCGCAGGAAGCGTGGGTTGCCGATGCACAGGGCCGGCCACTCCCCAATGCACTTGGCTCTGTGCGTGTAAAACGTGGGATGTGACGATGTGAGGGGCATTGATGCTCAGACGGGGGCGTGGATTTTTGGGGTCCCGGATGGGGGTCGTGTAGCCGCTGACACCTTGTCGACCACTGAGAGATGTTGAAGTGTCTGTGTGATCTTCTCGCAGTGGATGGGCAACCTGGGAACGGCGGATGGACATGGTCTGCCACGCCTAGAATGTGCCAACGCTTGTGGAGTGTGCAGCGAAGCGACAGTCGATGCAGATGCCTTCCATTCGCTCAGTGCAGCCGACAAGCCACTCGCCCTCCACGATGATATTCGATTGGGTGATGCTGACGATGGAGCAAAGATAAGGCTGAGAGAGCAGGACAATGTGACCGGCGAGGAGTGAGAGTTGTGGCGAAACTCGGTTGCAATGTGAAAAAGAAATGGACATACCGACACCAATTGTGGCGGGTCTGGTTGAGGGATGTGTTATTGCGAAAGGTTCCTGGGCAGGTTCCAGGTTGTCTGGTCCCCGCGCTCGTTTGGCGAGTTATGTAAAGTGTTTCACTGGTTGAAGTGAGAGACAGTGATTCGCTGGGTGGTTCGGAATGGCAAGCGAAAGAAACACCGTCTCAGAAGGATTCTGCCATGCTCCGACTCTGGCGGTGTGAAAGCCAGCGAGAGAACTGCTGCGCCTGAAAATCTGGCGTTGAGGGAGACTGCAAAAACACGCAGGGTGCGAGCAGAAGCCAGGAAAAGGAGCTGTGGTGCTGGCAGAAAAAACTGCAAGTGGAATGGAAGTTTGGGGTTCTGTGAGACCCGACCCCGGCACCGAGAATTTGGACATCGTGGGCATTTGGATGGATGGATGGAATTTATTTCGCCCAGAGGCACTGAGCCTAAAGGGCCTTGGCACGCTAACTACATATGATTCGTCCACTTCTCCCTTGATCTCGCATAAGCCCCTTGAGTTGCTCTTTGCACAATCATGGGCATTTGCTAAAGGCGGTCTGGGAAGTATGGGTTGCAGGTCACTGAGCTTTGAAGGAGGCATAACAGAGATATAAAGCATTTATCTATTTTAGGCCTAGCTTTCACGTGACCTAGAGATAGGATATTATATATATATATATATATAGCTCTTCTAGAACTTAGAGAAATTAACTACTTTTATCTTATTTATTTTATAGTATTTAATAATAAGACTAGTATATATTAATTATACTAATACTATATTATTTTAAAGCTTTTTAATTAATTTAGAAAATATTAATTCTATTTAGAGATTTAATTATTTTTCTAGCTATTACTTAAGCTATAGTTTTATAAGTTTACTAGCTAACTTTTAAGCTATAATTATCATAACTTTAGATTTTAAAAGCTTTATTTTTAAAAACTTTATTATTTTAATATTAATAGTTAGTTAGTTATAAATAAAAGATCTTTTAATAATATAATACTCTTATTACTATTATTATAAATACTAAGAATTAGGATAAGGAAATAGTGGAATACTTAGTTATATAGTGCTCTCAATCACTAAAACTAAGGATATAGCTAGCTATAGAGATACGCTCACAGAGAGATCTTTATAGGGCCCTCAATAGATAGGAGAATAAGAAGAGAAGGCTTGCAAGGAAGGTAATCAGATGATTGCTACACTCTGAGAGGCTCCTGAAGTATAGGCTAGCTATATAGCTAGAACTAAGCTAGTCTGCTCACCTAGTTAGCTACCTATTCTCCTTTCTTTTCACTATAGAGAGTAGATTCGAGAGGTGTTGACTGGCAAAAGGGTAGACAGAGGTTTTTAGTCTAGCCTTATAGGCATAATTTTCCTTTATAATTAGCTATAGATGGTCTAGTAAGCCCCTGGGTATAATAGTATAGAAATAATAATAATATATATATAGCTCTCCTAGAACTTAGAAAAATTAACTATCTTTTATCTTATTTATTTTAGCTCCCAGATTACTAGGATATGCATATGGGGAGGCAAGAAAGATGTGGGCAATGCGATGGAATGTCTAGAATGCACGGCTGGGGTCTAGAGCCTAAGCCTTTGGATTGGAGAGAACCCTGTGCCCCGTTTTTGGCATACTGCTCAGTCGGGCCTGCTTCTTTTCTGTTAGTCATCTGGCAGGCACAGAGAATCACTGTCCGCCCTTTCCACTTCTCACCTCCACACAATACTTGTCCGACCTGGAACAGTGTACAGGCACCTCAATGTGTCCTGCCTCGCTAAGGTGCCTTCGCTCCTTGGCTGGCCCTCTTGTCTGGAATTCGACGTTTCCCGGCAGCTTCAGAACTGCAAGATGTAAACCATTGGATGCCCGGCCCTTTGATCTCCCCGGAAATCGGGAGCATCTCTCTGCCCTGACCCCGCAGCTGGGTGCATAAGCAAGGAGGTGGCTGTTTTGTACGGTGCTCCTCCGGGGCTGGAATTCGCCAGGTTCTCCTTCCTCAGCTAATGATTCGCTAGAAGTCTGCTGCCCAGCACGGCATATCCCTCCCACCTGCAGTTACCAAGCTTGCAGGCTTTCGGCAGCTTTGCCCTGGCAAAAAAGGCCATACGTGCAGTTATCCGCAGCCGAAAATGGCATGTTTCTCAGCGTTGGCAATGGGGTTCGCAGACTCGACGGTTGCCCTGCTAGGATTGCATGTCGGGCTTTGATAGCGCCCGGGGCCTTCGTGTCCCGACGCCTCCGACTTCTCCCGTTGTCGTGATGATATGATGATGCATGACATCGTCCCCGGCGACACTCGTTGACGTATACTTACCCAGCTCGGCACCGTTGCTTGGGCCGTGCATACTGTACATACTACGGTCTCTAACTTTAAATAGGTATAGATCTATCTGCTCTATAACGTTTACTGTTAGTCACCATCATCGAACTGGCAGCAGCTACGCCTCCTCGAGGCTACTGTACCGGTGTTTGAGGCCCGCGGCGCTGCTGCCCCTCAGTTATGTCTCGCCACCGATCCCAAGGGCTGACGTGACTTGATGTCAACCATCCGTGATCCTCCGGGCGTATGCAAAGTAGTCGTCCTTGGCTCGCTGCCGGAGGATCTTGTCAAGAGTAAGGGGCAAAGCTCGGGTGATACGTAAAGAGCTTGTCATCTCCCTACCATGCTCCCGGGACGCAGGATGAGCTTTGGGAGGAGTGGGACATACACGCACACACACACACCAGGGATTCTCGGGTGAGAGAGTTTAGCTGGGCAGAACGCCCTGTCTGTAAGGGATCATCTCATACATGCAATACGACCGCTAGACAGATACTGACTGCCCTCGACAGTCAGTAGATGATTTACGTATCCGTCCTTGCCAACATCGGTTGGTAGGTGCTCCGTACGACAGTTCGGGGAACAGATACAACAATCGGGAAGTTATGATTCGTATGTGCTGGTCCAGGTTAGGTGCAATCTCGCCAACCTTCTCTATCGTCAAACTGCCTACCTAATGAAGGCATACACCATAGTATCGTGAATTATATGGTGCTACTAGGTAGATAGGGTACGGTCGAGTGCCTTATCTGCCGAATTGATTCCGATCAATGGCTTCCGGGTCCGGAATCTCGGCAGCAAAAGCGGGCCCCGCATGATCTCCAGGCGTCCAGACCCGTTGGGTAAGGTTCCAGAACTTCTTGCCGTGTGCCTCGGCACATGCCAGTATCCTCAGGTTACACCCAAGTGTCGTAAATGGCTGTCCAATTCAACGGCTTTCAGCCTTTACTTCAGCCAAGTCTACTGTGGTAGGTTCAAAAATTGCCTTTCACAGGAAGCTTTCTCAGAAATTGAGAGTGCAAGACTGCCTTGACCATAAGGGGCTCCCAATCTAGATGCTACCTTACCTGGGTGGCTGTTACCGAGCAAACAATGGAGGACACCTTCAAAAATTACTGTGTACGGGCCTTTCCCTCCTCACCATCTGCGGTTACCACAGGATGTAGAACGTCGAGAACGTGAAGCGACTCGTTGTTACAGAGCCCAGCACATGCAACGCTATGTCGTGCTCGGTTTCAGGTGCATCCACATCGCACCCACCTTGTTGGCCCGCGGCTGCAGGCGAAATCTTCCGCCCTCTTATCGTGTGGGTACCGGATCTCTTCACCCGGCTTTGGTAGGTGGGAGTCAAACATTTCTTGGAAGATGTCAGCTTTGTTGATAATTGTGCGCACAAGGTCGGTCGGGTGCGAGACCAAAACTGCAGCCATAGGCACCTTCATAGTCAGCGCAATCCGCATGTGGTGAAGTTCAAGTTGTCTTCGATCGCATACGGTAATGTAGTTACAATACAACGTAGAACGACCAACGAAAAGGAGGCTCAAGCGAGCTCACCCGGTGTGCATTCCCCATCGGACCGAAATGCAACTAGCTTTACCGGCGCGGGGCACACCATCGACCCTGCTTACCTTTGATTTCCAGATGACACCATCCTGCCCTTCTCAATGTCATCCTCCCTATGCTACCCATGCCCCTATAGATAGAGCCGCTGTGTTGTCTCAAGCCTAGTGGACGATGCATCCACGGGCTGGATTCTCGACCCTATTAGCGGATGATAACAGATTCTCCTCCATTAATACCCAGGTGATATGATAATGGGTCTCATTGAAGCACGGATCGGATCGAGGATTGGCCATGCCCGCATCCGATGCCCCTCTCTTACCCTCCGGACGGTTACATAGATAGAGGTGGCCCACTGCATATATCATCGAGATCGCATCGATATATGGAGTAAAGCTTCCTGGTACTGGAGCTGTGTCATATGCGTCGTATGTGTACAGTACATATTGCATGCATGCTAGGCCAACCCCGGTGTGGTGGCACTGCCTAGCCACCTGCTTGTCAAAACAGCAAGATAAAGCCGTTGACACATAGCCTGCATATGTGACCGCTGCATGGCTTGCATATTGGCGGGCAACGTTTCCCCTTTTCGGGTGCTGACTGGCTGCAGATGTTTTCATCTCTGTCTATATGATCGTCATTGATTGCGATGTTTTCATAGCGGAACCCGTGAGGAGAAGCGCCATTGGAAACCGACTGACGGCTCCACAGCCCGTCTCCTCCGTGTCTCCATGGCCGGCTCCCTCCGCAAGCCAGATCCCCGCCGGGACGGGGGAACTAGACCGGTATCTAGACACTGATTACCCCCTCGCGGCGAAAGCCACCACCCGTGGCAGCCGGAAGCTCGCACAATACATGCTCTTCGCCGGCGCCACATCCCTCACATTATGAATCACCACCTGGCCCTCGACGTCCGGGTCATCTCCGGTCCTGACAGGGAACCCCAGCTCCCGCGTGATGCGCTCGCAGATATCGATCCTCGGCGTCTCGTCGTCGGCCTTGTACGAGAAACAGTGCACGTGCACCATGGGCAGCTTGGTCTGCGTGTGGGGCGCGAAAAGGGCCTCCTGGCCGGCATACACGCCGCGGTAGCTGCCGAGGAACTCGATTGCGGAGGCGGGGAGGTTCATGACGAAATGGGAGATTGTTGGCGGGATGGGAATGCGCTCTTCTCGAAGGGCAGGGCGGGAGCGGGTTCCGGCGGCGGCGGCGGCTTCATCCTTGGGTTTGGGCTGGGTCTTTTCCCTCTGGGTGATGACGGCGTGCTCGCCCTTTCTTGAGGCTTCCAGGACCGATTCGGCGGCTTGGTAGATGAAGGTGCGGCCATCCTCACAAAAGGCGCGCACGAAAGATCCTACCTGTTGGGATCGTAAGCATGTAAGCCCATGAGTATGGAGACACACACACAGAGAGAGAGGTGACCTTGTTCTTTTTGATGGCGGCCTCGAGGCACTTGAAGCTCTCCGGGTTCTTGTCGTTGGCCCAGACAAAGACGCGCTTCTTACCCGCAGGCACAGCGAAGGGCCCGATGCCGGCCATGACATCGCACACAACCTCACCCGGCTGGAAGATGTTGATGAGTCTGCGATGTTCCGTTTCGAGCTTGCTGTTCCAGTAGACTTTGGAGTAATCAAAGTCGAATATGCAGCCGCTCTCGGTGACCTGGACGTTCAAGTCGTCTGGACCGGCCAGGACTTCGTACTGAAACGTTCTGAACTCGGATTCGGAGCCGACGTTGTCGACTTTGTTGATGACAGTTTTGATTTGCGGGTTCTTATCTAGTAAGATCTCCGCTATGAGGTGTTTGTAGGGGAGAAAGGCGCTCCGTAGGTTGAGATGTGCTACACTTCGTCAGAGGCAAACGAATCATGGCGAGGGTTGGCGGTAACTTACCTACATGGCCGGCGACGTTGAACCCGGTAGGGATGTCCTCGTTAAGCTCCTCTGGCAGGATCGACTGCATGATATCCCCTGGGCAAAGTCAGACCAACGGAGCATGGTATTTTGAGGACCTAGACTCTTCCACATACGGTAGTTCCAGTAGTCGTAGTCGAGCCGAAGCTCATAGGGGATTAAGGTCAGCTCCTGCTTCTGGACGCCATCTTTGACCACCGGGCCCCATGTATCGGGGGCTGTGGGAGGATAAGTCAGCATGCACGGTCACGATATGTTGACAGCCAGAAAAACGAGCTATCTGACCGTCTGCCTTGACACTGGGGTCTAGGAGCAGGCACTTGCGCCCCTGGTCGGCGAGTGTCTTGTCCGGATGGGGCCGAATCGACGCAATCCGTTCAACTTGCAATATCTCCCTGCGGGCGTGGAGTGTCTTGCGGTATTGTGAGAGGAGTTTGGCGTCCTGCACTGCAGCGGCAGCCAGGTCCACCTTCTTGCTGAACAGGGCACGGTTGAGCGCCGTAGTGGCTGAGCGGACGATGGGCGGCCTGAAAATTCCCATGTCCCCCGATTGCTCCCTTTCCACCTCGCCGTCTTTCATCCGGACGCTCATATTTCTCTGATGTTAGCTCGCTTGTGCCTGGACCCGATATGTATTCCGTACTGTTACTCACCTGCCAAGTGGGCGACTGGAGCCTGCAGCGTCTCGGCAATGAGCAGCTGGATTGGAAGTTGAGGAAGACCCGCTGAGAACCCGAAGCTGTCCAATAGGATTGCAGGCCAGACTTCTAGCATTCAGCACCCACACCACTGGGCCACACAAGCGCATTGTATAGGATAAAGGCCAGGCAGGATAAACAAGAGTAAAGGGGTACACAAGAGGTAATTGAGGAAAAGGCTCTGTGTATGAGACCAGCCAAGTCAAGAGGATTACACGTGCGCTGGCTTAGGCTGTGTTAGTGCCTCGCACGAAGAGTTATTTACAACACCACTCGGACGGCCTGCAAACAGTTTACATACCTAGGTAGTAGGAACGAACCAGCGTCCACATAAACGACAGATTGTGTATAGCAAGATATCTACGCAGGTATGATATGATGCAAATGCCGCTTGCAGCCAGCCGAAATCCTACATCTACCCTCACTAAGGTACTCATAAACCGCTTCACAACACCTGGGCTCGCTCTGACCCAGATCATCTCCCCTTCCGCATCTGCGCCTGCGCGAACTTGCGCAAACCCCGGATAAATACCTGATACCCAACTCCCTGGTTATCCTGCACATGGAAGATCTCAGTCAGCCGGATCTGCCATGGTGGGTAGCCGGCCAGCTCGACGTGGGGCCCAAAGAGGATGAGCAGGTCGGGCTCAGACATGACGCTCTCGCTCAGCTCGGCGTCGACCAGCTCCATGGTGATATCTGCCGTGTTGAGCTTCTTGCGCTGGGACATCTCGGCCAGCGTCTTGGTCAGGTCGACGATCGAGTCGCGTCCGTCCTCAGCTGAGATGAGGAGGACGGAGATGTGCTTGCCTTCCCATTCGCCGTCGTCGCTGCTGCCATCGTGGCTGGTTCCGTTGGCGAGAACCGGGGACTCGACAAGCGGAAGGTGCGGGGCGCTGAGGGTCACGGAAGGGTGGTTAGGGCCGAAGTAGAAACCCAGTTTCTGTGACACTGCCTGGTGCGTTTCCTTGAGGTAGCCCTTGAGAATGCCTGTGCGGGCGGTTAGCTAACCGTCCAAGTGCTCTGTGCGGCACGCATGTCGCCCGATTGCCGTCACGTACCCGTCTTCTCGTATATAGATAACTCTGGGACACCAGCGCTCGCGCACCAGGCGGCAACATCGGTCACCTCATTGATCAGCCTCTCAAGGCCGGCCCCGCTCCGTCTCTGATCCTCCAGCGTCAGAATGACACTCAGGTGTTTGGGCAACCGCCGGAGCCCCTTCACGTCGCGGCGTATCAACTCCGGTGTTCGGTGGTGGTGGTAGTAGACTGAGTAAATGCGGTTCCCGACGGCATGGTAGGCTTGCCGGATGCGGATGTACAGCGAGAAGAAGATGTGGAGAATGGCGAAGACGAGCACGTGGTACTGGCGCCGGAGAAAGCGGCGCATGCCGAGTCTGGTCTTCTTGTCTTCCTGTGTTTTGGCCGTGGCAAATTCGGTTCGCGGCCTGGAGCGAGGTGGTGGTGGAGGAAGATAGGGCTGTACTCCAGCGTTAGAAACTCCGAACCAAAGACCTGAAGGTAGCTCGGATCCCTATGCGTGGGCGCGCACCTCAAGAAGCTTTATTCTCTCTTCTGGCGTCAGAAGTTTGTGTCCTAACCGTTCATCGCGCCGATATGTGTCGAGATCTCGTGCGCGGATAGGCATGATGTCAACCGGCGAAGTTGCACCAGAGCTTCGGCAGCTACGTTTCAGCGTCTCAGGACCGATTAACGAGCGACGAGCGGGATGCCGTCTCCGACCTTGTAATCGTCAGCTCCGTTGCCCTTGATAATGCTGGCCTCTCCTATGGCTGCCGCGTCATGGGAGGTGGGCAGTGCTAGGCTATGTACCTTAGCTCGAGCTTAGGCGTCGTATTTGTTCACTTGGACGGGACAGTCCACCCCCTTCACGGCGATTAGGTCTGGATCGGCGGACCTGATCACTCTTTAGTTAGGCTAGCGTTGTATCAGGTCGCTCCACAAGTTACCGTATTCGGCACCATGGAAACTGACACAATTGAATGCAAGCCATCACCAAGTGCTCCTCTGGTGACCTAGTCACGCCAGCAGACCTTCAGCACATCCTTGGTGACGACTTTGACGATATGGTGGTTGTATTCCTGTGTAAGGGAGCGAAAGGTTATCTCCATGAAGCGCTCAAAGCGGCTGTATTTGGTGTAAAGCCAGGTATGTATGTATGTATGTACACGTAGGTGCGTACGGCGTAACTTAGTGTATTTGGTACGATCTGGAGGCGAGAAAAACGGTGTGTGTCAGCTTAAGTAGGTACGTATTTCCCAGGGGTATCTATCCCGTATAACGTTTATAGCAATTGGTGTAGTAACCAAGCCATTTCAGTGGTCGATTACTTCAGTATGGATACAACATGGTATCTATCCAAGGACTACCGATATCTTTCCAGATTTGTACGGATGTAAGGGCCATAGATATGTATGCATCGTCATAACTTAACTGTAACACCACAACACGGATTTACGCGTCATGGTCTGCTGTTCGGTTAGCTCAGTAATTTACATCGGTTACAGCGGGCCCATGCCGCACGCAAGCATCCCCGCCACTTGCTCTCCCGTGCTAATAAGGAATGTTGGAGTTGCAATCCGCTATGCGACGCAGTATCGAGTCCAACAAACAACGGCATTGTCGAGTTTCGCAGGAGCTGTGGAGGCCCAAATACCGAGCCAGCGATCAAGAATATTGCCCATGCTCGCACGCGACAGGGCAGACGAGAGGTGACAGGCGTGGCCATGGAGCGCGGCGGATCCAGCGCCTCGCGCCCGCTCTTCCCCAGCGGCCCCAGCTTCACGCTCGACGACTTCTCCAACAAGGACTTCATTGTCGGCGACTTTGTCGACTCTCTCGCCGAGAATGCCATTCCCACGAGCCGCCGCTCTGGCCCGGCGCACAATGCATTTGACCCAAAACCCTTAATCAGGACCTTTGAGAGTGAGCTGCCGCCTAGACTTGCTGCATTTCTCACGCTGCCTCGGACCCGCTAACACTGCATCTCAAGGCTCCCTATCGGGGCTGAGTGCGCTTTCAGAGGAGCTGCAACAGCGAGAATCCGAGCTCCTATCGCAAGTTCGCCGCGCCGAGATCCAGCATGACCAGACCCTCGAGACCCTTGGTCGCAAGCTCGACCAGTCCATGGCCCAGTTCGAGGCCCTCGATCTGACTCTCAATAACTCGAGTTCAACGTCGAACGGTAACAGCCGCGCAGACGGCGGAGGAGGGAACCTTGCCGTGCAAATTGGCGAGAAACTCGAGGAGCTCGATCGGAAACGGAGGAAAGCGCAGGACGCCAACTTCCTAATCCAGTGCTGGATGGAGGTCACCGAGACGGGCCAGCTAGCGTCACTGGAGGAGATACAGCGTCAGGGAGGCGCCGAGAACAAGGTCCGGTGCGCCGTCATTGCTCGCCAGCTGATGCGCATCAGCCAGCGTCTCGATCCGGTATCCTGGGGGCAGACGACCAACGGCTTCCGAGGCAATGGCATCACGAACGGGGTGACGGGCACCAACCGGAGACACAACACGAGGGAGGCGCTCGAGAAGTTCTCGGAGCTGCTGGAGCAGGACCTGCTCAAGCAGTTCAACAATAGCTACCGTCGCCAGAACTTCGACGACATGATGGAGTGTGCTCGGGTGCTGTACGACTTCAACGGTGGTGCCAGTGTGATCGCTGCCTTCGTCAACCAACACCAGTTCTTCATTGACCGGGACCAGCTCATAACGGACGAGGTCACCACCGACGGCGAGACGTGGGATCAGCTTGCCGACCCGGATTCGGACCCTCCGGGCGTGGAGCCGAGCCTGCAGTCGCTTGTCGACGAAGTCAAGATCGTGATGCAAGAAGAGTCGTTCATTATCAAGAGGGCATTCCCATATTACGAAATTGTGCTTAGCAAGTTCATACAGCGTGTTTTCCAGCAGTCGATCCAGCAGAGACTGGAAATGGTCCTCGACAAAGCCACCACCATATCGTCGCTGGCGTTCCTGCGCTCATTACATGCTTCCCGCGCCTACATCAGCGCCCTGGTCGAGGATCTCAAGACCCACGGTCTGACGGAGCACCCGGAACCGTGCTCGGCCCAGATTGCGCAAACCCTGGACCAGCAGCTGGAGGAACTGTTCGTCCCGTACTTGGTGGGCAATTCGTACATCGACCGCGAGAGGCGGAGCTTGGAGGAGATGTACAACTCGCTGCTGTTCAAATTCACCCTCTACCACTCCCGGCGGAAGAAGGCGCCGACGGGGTTCATGGCTGCCATTGCCCAGCAAGGCACCCAGCTGATCGCGTCTGCAAAGGATGCGTACATGGAGCGTCTCGAGTCGTCCGACCTGACCCCCACCCAGAAGCGCATGATGCTCCGCGTAGCACGCATCCAGGACAGCAGCAGCAACAAGAACGACATCGAGGTATCCGAGCAGGACGGCGCCCTCAGCGTCGCCTACGCGAAGCGCATGATCGGCTGGCTCGCCGAGAGCGTACGCCGCACCCTTGAGATGGGCTCAGCAAGCGAGACGCCCAAGGACGTCAATGTCCTGCTCAACCTGCTCCTCACTACCGTGGGCCAGGTCTACGTTGAGACGGCGCTCGACGCGGCCCTCGACCAGGCGACATCCCAAGAAAACTCGAAGACCGAGCCCGACCTACAATACCTCCCCAGCCTGCGCCCCGCCGTCACCATCACCAACCTCATGTCCCGCTTTATCACGACCGTTCTGATCCGCCTGGCCGAGTCCAACACCACCGTCCGCCGCAGCATGGAGGCGCAGTCCAAGATGGCCATCGACGCCACCGAGCGCAAAGCCAACGCCGTGATGAAGAGCACAATGGACGTTGTCCTCAACTGGGTGACCAAGCTCCTCTCCCAGCAAAAGAAACTCGATTTTCGTCCCAAGGACAACGACCTCGAGGGGCTGGTCGATTCACTGCAGACGCCAACCTGCCAGGCGATCTGCACATTCCTCTCCTCCAAGGTCGCTGTCCTCGCCCGCCAGGCAGTAGACGGCCACAACCTGGAGATGTTCTCGTCCGAGCTGGCCCTGGCCGTCCACCGCCTGCTGTTCGATCACTTCAAAAAGTTCCAGGTAAACGCCACCGGCGGGCTGATGGTGACCAAGGACATTGCCAAGTACGTGTCGACCGTGAAGGAGTGGCCGCTCACCAAGGAGGTGGAGCAGAGCCTGGAGGTACTGACCGAGGTTGGCTATCTCTTCATCATTGGGCCCGAGGCGCTCAGGGAGCGGTCGAGGAACCTTGCGTCCGGATCGGCGGGGTCTGGAGGGGGCAAGAAGCTTGGGAAGGCGGATTTCAAGGCATTTGTGCAGAAGCGTGAGGACGCGGGAAGTGCCGGCGTGCAGAGCGTGTTGGCAGGACTGTGATGTGGGAAGGGAGGCCATGATACCAGTTGACTGGCGTGGAGGGAGTGTCCTGGGAACTTCTGCAACTGCATACGGGCTGGAAGGGGAAGGGAGTATGCCTTGGGGCAGCATGTGTATATTCTGGCTTGAGGGGGCCATTTGAGTGCGAATGATACCAGTGTGAGCGTTATTTGTCGAGTAGTATCATGTGTTGCTATATCGAACAGTCATCGGAAAGAGAGAGTGTCGGTTGGACCCCAATGTCCGCATATATGAGATTCTGACAATGACTACCTAACCTAGTGATATCAATTTCCGCCGTGAAGTTAAACCATGCGCCAGCCGTCTATCCTACATGCGCTTTGATCTATCCATTCGACCTAGGTAGACTGAAGCCGGACCACTCGACACCGGCCCAACCGTTTGTTTCCCCGTGTATCGTACAATGCATTTAACATCAAGGGCGCAGCTCCCACACACGCGAAATGCCCCTTAGTATTCCCAGCCATTTCCAACCTCTTCCAATCTATTATCTCCTCTCCTCGTCCTCGACCTTTTCTAAAAGCCTCACACAAATCCTGTTCATGTATACATTCACATCGGCCAGCTCAACCTTGAAAACGTCGCCCGGCTTTACATCCGCTATCCGGGCGACATCGTTCATGTGTTGGAGCTCAACAAAGGCGGGGCGGTCGAACCAGTCGATCTGCCCCTTGAGGGCGCGCCTGGGCACCACGTCCGAGACTCGGAAGTGGAAGGTCTTGGGCAGCTGCGACGAGCCCTCGCCGAAGCGCCAGGCCCGCACGAGTGCCTGGAGGATCCACTGGCTGTTGCCGTCGATGTTGTCGAGCAGCCTGGCGTGCCGCTCGCGGACGCGCAAGCGTGGGAAGATGCCGTCTTCGAGATCTTTTTTCGAAAACGGCAACCAACTCCGGGAATCCCTTGCCGTTGTGCCCTTGGCTGGTGGGCCTGTCTCGTTGCTGTTGGAGCCGGAGCCAGGGGACTTTCTGACGGCCAGAGACTGGCCGCGGCGCTCCTCCTCCAGTAGAGCCGCCTCAATCTGCCAGTGTACGAGCAGGTCCGGGTACCGTCGAAGCGGGGATGTCACTTTAGTATACAGCTCTAGTCCCATGGCTAGATTGGGAGCTGGAGCGGTGGAAATGTCGAAGCCGCCGAGGCTGAGCAAGGTATGCCAGTCCTGTGCTGAAGGGTTCTTTCCAGCGGCGAGCTGAGGGTAGAGGACTTCGCGGTTGAACTTGCGCAAAGCGTCTAAGTTCTCGCCCGCGACCACCTGGACGCGGTAGGGGACGGGAATATCTCGCTCGTAACACCACCGCGCGCCAACTTCACCGGCCAGTTGCATCAGACTGCTAACGAGGGCGAAGCCCTGCCCGTCGTACGCCACACGTATGTATGGGTCGCCGCGGTAAAGTGCCGAGTCGTCGCTGGTTGTTTTCGGTGCAATTCCATCCAGCGACACTGTGGCCTTTGCGCGAGGCAGGTAGGCAGGAATAGCTCCATTTTCGATACGGACACGCTGGAGGGCGTCAGCAAGCTTCCATAGCGTCTGGAGTTCTCTTCGCTGCCCTCTTGACAGCTCCCTGGCCGTTGTCAATTCCTTGACGGGGGGCTTGTCGTTCGCCGGGCGTGTTCCCACTTCGAGGACGTGAGGCGGCACGCTTTCCGAAAGAGTATCATCGCAGACGGAGGCAACTTCCTCCGGGGTGATGTAAACGACATCCCGTAGTATTCCGGGCGTCACCCTACTGTCAAGCAGTCGGCCTGTCTCGGTGACCCGGGCGCTGAAAGTGAGGGTGGGTTTGTTGGGGCCCAAGGAGAAGGCCTCTCGGACATCATCGCTGTCGAACATGCGCTGATAGAAGCCAGCGAGATAGTTGGTTTGCACTCGCAAGGCTGCTTGCTCAGCAAGCGGACTACCAGGCGCGATGCGCGACGCCGGGTCGGCGATGTGGACGTGAATCCAGTACTCTCCATTGCCCGCGGGCTCGAGTGAGATTCCATCGTCAACATCGAGGGTGTCCGCCGAGTCTATGCAGTAAACAGTCGAGCGAGCAAAATCCTGTCGCAGACGAGTAAGCCGATCTGCCCCAAGAGCCGAAGTGGTTGTAGGAGCGGGAGAGCCGGGGTCCGGAGTTGGCAGAAAACCAACGTGCCTGTTGAGGGGGATCCCAGGCAAGCGCAGAGCATGACGGGCACTTATATCCCACGGCGGAATCCAGCCTATCTCTTGCAGAAAAGTCCACCCGGTAGTGCTATCGAGCAAGGCGTCTTGGTACCGACCGATGGCCCGCAGAATCGAAGGCCCAATCCAATGCCAACGGGACCCAGGGGAAAATCCACCCGACACCCAGTGCTGCATGAATTTGAGAAGGGCGCGGCCAGTCCCAGACCATCTGGGGGTCCTCAACCTGGACGATTCCCAGCGATCAACCCCCTTGCAGGGCCCTATCATGCCATAAGGCGACCACTCACGCTCCTTCCGAGACTGGTCAATGAGCTCACGGGCCTGTTCCAAGAATTCATTGAACTCGATGATACCACTCTGGCTCCATCTCTTGGGCGGTTCACTGATAAATTTGTAATAATCCCGGACGAGTTGCTCGACCCAGTAGACGTTCCTGTCGGTATCGCCTGAGCGGAGCATGAAGACGTACGACTCACGGTGGCGGGGCCCGCGGTCGAGAGCACGGAAAGCGATGTCCTGTTCCTCAATGACGCAATAAACAGCGTACAGAACCTCTGGAGGGAAGACTCCCTTGTTTCGCTTGAGACTCGCAGGCAACAGGGCATCGGCAATCTCGCGCAGGCTGAGCAGCCTCTCCTCATTCCCTAGCGCTGTGTGGGCACGACTGAGTCTCTCGACGTAGGTCTGGTGGATGTGGCGCGAAGCCGATTGGAAGGTGAACATCTTGCGGATCAGAGACGCGGCTAGGTCGCGTGACGGCCCGACGTTGAGGTCTTGGAGTTCGTCGAGCACAGTGCTATCAGGTGAGAGAGAGGGTATGGCGTCGATGACGGCCTGTAGCTCGGCCGGGTCTTGGATAAATTTCTTGACGACGAAGCCGGAGCGGACAAATCTGCTCGTGAACCACTTCCCCGTGATGGTGTAGAAGTGCATGTGACCGTTGAAGTTGCCCAGGCAGATGGACAGGAGACGGAGCTTCCACGAGCCCGAACCGACCTCAACCAGGTCTCCGGCCTGCAGCGTGGCGCCGCCCAGGCCGAGGTCGGCCATGTCGACGCCGTCGAAGTGCAGGCACGCAGTGTCATCGTCCTGGGCGGAATTATCCAGCGTAAAATTAAGCTCGCTCCGGTTCTTGGTCAGGATGTTGGCGACGGAGGCGTCGGCGGGTTGATCCCTTGGAACGGCGAGGGCAGGCGTGGGGTTCTCGGCCTCCCATTTCCTGAGGCGCTCGCGGATGGGAAGATTGAAGGACGGCTTTCGGGCTTGGGCTTCAGACGATTCGGACGGAGTGAAGGTATCGAGATCGAACTGCGAGGCGGGCGGAGATGGCAAAGACTGCTCTGTGGACACGGAGCGGAGCTGCCGATGGTCAAAACGGGTGACTATCCGGGTGTCTTGCAGCGGCGTCCGGGATGTTGCAAGCGCCGAATACGCTGCAGCCGCTGAGCGAGGCGTGCGCCGTCGTAGAAGCGCATCCTTGGCCGGTGGTCGAAGGCAGAGACACCGCCAGCAGACATAGTTTTGGCTGCTGCGTCGCAACATTTTGAAGTGTGACGGCTGGCGGTTCCAGATTCTACAGATCCTACAGACCCTGCAGGGACTGTACCACTAACACAGCCTTGAGCCGCCCTGAAAATTTCTGGATGCGCGCTGTGAGCCCGAATGGGCCGCCACGCTAAAACGCGGCGTCAGGTGACTACCATATTGGTAAGATGGGGACGTGGGGTCGACGAAGGCACCTCACTTGAGCTATCAGCTTTGATGAACCCTAACCCTCTCGACCGATCTCCCTCAACCCTCTTGGCCTGTTCCGTGTGCATCCAGTTGGGGGCTTGAGTCTCGCAGATCTGCGCACTCGCAACCTAAGCGCCACTCGATCTGTGCATGACCGACACCAGCACCGCAGCAAAGGCAGCTTGCGATCTCCGGATGACGATCAGCAGGTTAGCGTCGGGGGTGTTTAGCGCCAGGGATGTCCAAAGCAGACATTTCCCGCCAACATTGCGCTGTCGCCCACCAGGGTAACATGGTCTGGGCCGCCCAGCGTTGCACCGTCCCTGAATTTACTGCCCCGCTACTCATACTCTGATGACCCGATACTCGTACTCCCATGCAGCCATAGTATGCTGCCACACCAAATCTTAGACAAGCGAACTGACAACGCCAACTAGCAGGTAGTGGTTAGTGGTTAGTGTTCGGGGTTATAGTTAGGACTTCGGGTTATGGCTAGGGCTTTGGGTTATAGTTCAAGCTCCGGGTTGGCGGGATTATAGACGAAAACGATCGGAATGTGATGGGTTTGGATGTGCGATTATGTCCCTAAGGTGAAGTGGGAATGTATGGTTAGGGTTATGTATGGTAGAGCCTTCTAAAAGCGGTTAGATGGAAGTACGAGTATCGGGTTATGCGAGTACGAGTAGCGGGGTCGCTGAATTTAAGTCCCGCTGCCAGCTGCAGGTACGAGGACCCACCCCCTTCCTTTTCTGACATCCAGCTGCGCAGTGCCCCGTACCTAATAAACTCCATGCCGATGTCCCGGCTGCCCGGAATTGTTCGACTGAAGGCCAAACTGGCCAAACAGCAAACGAAGATACCGCATGGCAGGCACATGTATCCATGCCTCTGATGTGGAGAGAACCGCCCTCCGGAAAACAACCTGGAAAGCGCACTGAGAGCTGGCGCTATACAGCAGACTGTACAAATCCAGTTAGACGCGGTGGTCGTGGCTTCCAGGTTCCCCAAGACTGCCAATTTAGCTAATGTCGCTTGTTTCATTTCCCTCACCGATGCAGCAGCCACTCACCGTGCTCCCCGCCAGCGCATTTTGCCGTCCCTGACCACTCGCACTCATCCTTCCAGGTTCTGTCTATGAAAACACCCGATCCGTCGAGGACACACAGACTGCAACCTCCTTTTCACGATCACACACGGGCGGCTGCCATTTCCCTGCCAGCGTGTGACCAATCTTAAATCTGGATGAATCTTCAGATCGGGCACACTAGCGTAAGTTCGTCAGATCTTCATCAATACCTACATATTGAGATGAAGGATCCGGGTATGCTGCAGTAGTGTAACGTGAATCTGTGCATTCGAGGGCGGTGCAAGGTCAACGATCTCGCTGAGCATACCCAGGAAATCTCTTGTATGGACATACCTCCAGGAGGCAATCTGCCCTGCCTCAGAGGGAGCGGTGTTCCTCGGCGAAAGAGACGCTGCTAAGGTTAATGAACACTCCACATTTGAGGGAGCAGGATCCACCACTCAGGGAATCCCGGCACACCGCCAGCACGAGTGGGCAATCCGTTGACGACGGGACCGCCGTCTGATTCGGCAGACCCTGGCATACAGAGGTTGCATCCTCCAAGCCGCCAAGCGGCTTCCCCCAGCAGCTGCGCTCGTACTAATTCGCGCCCTCTCCCCCATTTTGATGCCTTTTCCCCTTTCCCCGGACCGTCCATGGTGATATAGTCGGCACCGCGAGAGCATCAATTCCAGCTTTCGTCGTTCGTTACTTTTCACTTCCACACCACCGCTTCACTCCTTTAGCGGGCACTCGTTCTCACGACGCAAAAAAAGAAATAAAACATAGTATATTCAACTTCGGGTTTGTTTTCTGTTGGGTATTGGGGAAATCGGCAGAATTCAAAATGAAGGCAGCGGTATTGGCAACAGCCGCGGCGATGGTCGGCGTGAGCACGGCCGCTTCTCACGGCCACCGTCACCTTCACCGGGCGCTGTTCGAGAAGAAGGACACTGAGGCCGTCTGCACTCCCGGCTGCACCACCATTTACAGCACCATCACCGGCGAGCCGACTCGTATGTGACCCCGGGCGGGGAGCGGAAAAGTTGGAGAATGAAGTGAACCAATGCTGACGAACGCGCCAGTCCTCCCGCCTGCTCCTCAGACCAGCGCCAGCTCCAGCGTCGCCCCCGTGCCCACATCATCCGGCCCCATCACGGTGCCTACGCCGATCCCCCAGACCTGCCCGACTCCTGGCACCTACACCTTCCCCGCGACGACGGTCGTGGTGACGGAGACGACCACCGTCTGCGGCGCCACCGTGACCTCGGTACCCAGCGGCACTCACACCCTCGGCGGTGTCACCACGGTTGTGGAGACGGCCACCACGGTCGTCTGCCCCTATGCAACCACCGAGACCAACACCAACGGCGTTGTCACCAGCGTGATCAAGACGACCACCTACGTCTGCCCCTCGGCTGGCACCTACACCATCGCCCCGATCACCACCACTGTGCCGAGCGCCACCACCGTCGTCGTACCCGTCGTCGAGACCTACTGCCCTGGTACCTACACCGCTCCCGCCGTGGTCACCACCATCACCGAGACCAACGTGGTTGTTTACTGCCCCTTCACCTCCTCCGAGGTCCCCGCCCCTACCTCGGCCCCGGCTGTTATCTCTGCCCCGGCCGCTGCCTCTTCGTCTCCTGCTCAGGAGTCGCCTGCGCCTGCGCCATCTTCGTCTTCGTCGTCTGCTCCTTCGGCTGCTCCCACCGGCTCTCTCGGCGGCAACGGCAACCTGTGGGCCATGACCTACACTCCCTTCACCCCCAGCGGCGAGTGCAAGAGCGCAAGCGAGGTCATGGCCGACGTTGGTGACATTGCCAAGGCCGGCTTCACCGCCCTTCGCATCTACTCGACCGACTGCGACACGCTCCCCAACGTTGGCGCCGCCGCCCGTGCCCACGGTCTCCGCATGATCGTTGGTATCTTCATTGGCCAGGTCGGCTGCGACAACGGCAATCCCAACGTTGCCGAGCAGATCGCCGCCCTCAAGGAGTGGAGTGAGTGGGACCTTGTCGACCTCTGCGTTGTCGGCAACGAGGCCCTGTTCAACGGCTTCTGCACCGTGGACCAACTCGCCAGCCTCATCTCTCACACCAAGTCGGAGCTCGCCTCGGTTGGCTTCAGCGGCATGTTCACCACCACTGATGTCGTGTCTGCCTGGACTGGCAACGACGTCTCGGCCGTCTGCAGCGTTATTGACGTTGTTGCCACCAATGCCCACGCCTACTTCAATGCCGACACCACTCCCGATGCTGCTGGCAAGTTCGTTGCCGGCCAGCTCGACCTGGTCGAGAAGGTCTGCAACAAGCCCGGCTACGTCATGGAGACGGGCTGGCCCAACGCCGGCAACTGCAACGGCGTCGCCTGCCCCGGCGAGACCGAGCAGCGTACCGCCCTCGAGTCCATCATGAACGAGATTGGCAGCAAGGTCGTCTTCTTCTCGTTCAAGGACGACCCCTGGAAGCAGCCCGGTGCCTGCAACTGCGAGCAGCACTGGGGCTGCGCGACCGTCTTCGGTGCCTAAGCGCCTCAAGCCTCTTTGCCACCATCTTTTGAACATAAAGTCGTCTCAGCTGTCAGCTATCCTCTGTTGATCTAAGCGTGTATATATCCATCCACTTCCCTCTCTTGGATTGTCAACGGAACACCCTTACGACAGAGAGCAATGAGAAAGAATCCGCTGCAGTTGGCACGCAATTATGCTTGGGCTTTCAATCCTCACGGTGCCGCCCGATGCCCTCCGGGGAACTTGTGAAAGGTGTCTATGGAGTGGAGAGTTACGACGTTGGCTACGATTGATTTGACCGGGTTCACTGCACTTCCCATTCATATTATTGTAATATATTAAGACTTAGTGTTTACGTTTCGGTTGTCTGGAAAAGAGTCTAGTCAGGCTCATCCTGCGACTTGACAGCAGTATATTCCGGGTTATGATTACACGAGTATACGTATCTCATCCCACATCTAGTCCGCCGAAGCTCTTCAAATCCATCGCTTTGTCTATTTCCTCCGGGACTCCAGCCGAGCTTGCGTGGTTGTGGTACCTACCTCGGACCTCAAGATCACGAGGCGACAGCGTCAGCTCCAGAGTGACACAGACCACATCCCTTCCTCAGTTTGCGAACCATTCTAATTTTGGTGCTTGCTTCTTCTGTCCGGGTCGTACAATCTCGGAATAAGTTGCCTTGTCACGCAATACAAGCATCTGTTCCAAAGCGAACAGGGCTCTCTTCGAGAAGCACGGGAGAACACCTTTATCTCCCGCGCAAGCGAAGTCGTGCAGAGGACGTAGGACAGCACTACTGCGTAGACGCGCTGCAACAGAGGCCGTGGCGGCCATGTCACGCTACCTGCTGTATGCCTCAACTTGGCAGTCCGGGATACTGCATGGATAACGCGCGTATTGCGATTCGGAAGCAAGCAAACCACAGCGGATTCTCAAGCGGGTGGTTGGCTCCCAGCGGCAGCAGACAGCCATAAAACGAGATTCGGATAACTAGCTGCCGGACAGTCTATCGCCCACCCAGGTGTATGTATGTATTTCCTGCAGTACATGTACATACCAGCACCGTTGCCCCTGGCGGGTAGCATTATAAATCAGTGCTGTCAGAATAGCAATGGGAGAGCAGCCCGTGAATCCGTAGGAGAGTGTCCAACTATACCGGAAATCCCTAGAGTTTGGAAGCATGCACGAGACAAACTTGGAAAGGTGTAAACGGGGTGTGGCTGGGTATCTCCGGAGGTATACAGAACCAGAAAGCGTAGAATGCTGCAAATTCTCCCGCGCATATATATCCCTTTCCATCCCATCGAAACGTCTAGCAGATCGTCGTGATGAATATCCTTTGAAACCAACGCCCAGTTGCATTGCCCCTGTCCCGGCGTCGCTCTTCGCCCCTAGGACTGTCGGAGACCCCTTCCTCCCGCTAGACATCCGTAGATATTGTGACTCCTCGGCTTCTGATGATAGATGATCGACCCCCGAATACATACGCGTTTTTCGGCCCATCATTACTGTGTTCTAAAGAGGAATCCGATCATTCAATGCCAGTAAACCCCGAATGACCAAGCATGGAACCAGGGCCGGGCGACGAAGTCTAGCAGCGTGTAAGTACCTGCCCAGAGGCCACATCGGTGGAGATGGATCGTTCCGTCCCCGCCAGCTCTCCGTTCCTTCGGGATGTTGCGCTTTCTGGTTACCGCCTCTCCTCCAAAGACATCGAGATCGCCCGTTCCTCGGTGGCGTTTTGAGGTTGAGTGTCGAAACAGGTCATGGGACATAAAGACGAACCACGCGCGTAACTGTTGACAGTCTGCTGTTCAGAAACATGCCGAGACTAGCAATTTTGTTGAGCATGTTTGGGAGCTGTTCCCCTCCTTCAGAAAGGCTCTATTTCAAGCCGAGCACCGACTTTCCTGCGCCGGCGCGAAGATCTCTCCTTGACGCGTTTCTCCTCGGTAAACATCGACCGTGGCCAGTCGTGAGTAGCCCAGCTAGGCTCCCCATCCAAGTCCCACAAAAGCTTGCCTCTTTGACCACACCTCTCCAGCTGCAGGATGCCTCCGCGCGTGCGGTCACAGCACAGGACCATGAGGTCCTGGCCGCCGTTGGCAAACGAGATACCGCCGAGCTCGCCGAATAGATCCAGCGTTTGCTTTGACCGGAAGGTCTGAGCATCGATGATGTTAACGAAGTCGGCCTCTTCCGCAGCAACGAGAACCCGCTGCCCGCTGCCGATGGGCGAGAAGCGCAGGCTCCGCACGCCGGCCATCTCGCTGCGTATGGTGCAGACAGACACGGCATTGCCCGAGCTGTCGGTGAGACGACGCGCGTCCCAGATCTTCACAGCTTTGTCCTGGAATGCTGTGGCGACGGTCCACCCGTCGTCGGCCCAATCGCAGGCGAAGCCGTAGTCACGGTGACCAGATAGCCTGTGCAGGATCTCGGGCTGCCCGCCTGGAGTCCGCGGTTCGGCGGTCGTGATGACGACATCGAAGGTGTCGCCTACCATGACGCGTAACCGCCCATCCGGCGACAGCGCAGTGCAGTTTGGAGCGAAGTCGAGCGTCTCTTGAGACAGCCAGGTCTCGGTGGCGATGTCAAGGACGCGGAAGCAGTTGTCGTTCGATGCAAAGGCTGCAAGCGGCACCGAAGATGTTCGAGCCTGATGGACGGCGACATGGTTGGTGATACCGCTAGTACTGTTACTGCTGGAGATAACGCCCTCGTGGCAGGCTGTCTTCTCCGGTTCGCCCGAGTCGAGGTGGCGAAGGATGTACTCGCCGCCAAAACTACCCGCAACCAGGATGCCGTAACCAGCAGCAAGGGTCGAAACTTGTGCGGTGGGCGTAGAACTGATCTTCATGATGGCACGGCCATGGCCGGACATGGGGTTGAACTGCTGGAGGCTGCCGATGGCGGGATAGAAGACGCGCGAATGGGATGTGCTTGCGAATACGTTGCGGAGCTGGAAGTGCGACAGGTGGACGTCTCGCTTGATGTCCATGCGCCGGAACCGGAAAAAACTCTCTGTACACGGGAGGGCAACATCGGAGAGGTTCGGCTGTGCAGGGGGTTAGACTGTCTTGCTGCTTTTTTTTTTTTCTTTCGATCAAGAAGATGGGGCGTCATCATGCTGCACTCACCGCCCACCTGTCTGAGCCGGGCACGTTCACGTAGTTGGCGTATGTCAGTAACCGGCGCTCTCTGGCGTCTCTCCTCGTGACGCCCAAGTCCTCCCAGTCGATCCCTTGGAAATCGCACTGGTCCCCGTCAAGATCGTCATAACCGACCCATGAAAGCTGCGTGTCGTCGTCGAGCGAGTTCACCCGGGCCGGCCACGGACAGCTACTTCGAGCTAGCTGCATGACTCGGCTCTGGCGTGCCCAGTGGCGAAGGAAGTCGGTCAGGCCGTAGTTGGACGGCCCGATAACGGCTGGGTTCGGATTGGAGAGAGAGAAGGGGTGTGCGGTCCAGGCGTCTGCCGGGTCGAACTCGCCGAAGAGGATGTTGGCGACAGGCGTGACCATGCCCTCGTACGCTGCCTCCTGAGCATCGGCTGCCGTGGCTGCGGCGTGAGCCATGGCGGCTACATCAGGGGCGACGGGGTCGAAGTCACCGTCCGAACCCGCGGGACTATCAACGTCCATGTCATTGGTGAGTGCATTGACCAAGTACTCCAAGGGCACCCCGGCGTTCTCAGATACGTCCATGTCGTCTAAGAGGTAGCTGTCTAAATCCCCGAAGTAGGTGGGTTCATGAGGCTCGGCGTAATCGAGGCTGTCTTCGTTGTCTTCGTGGTCTTCGTGGTCTTCGTCGTCGTAGTAGTGGCCTACTTCCTCTTCCTCGTCCTCGTCCTCCACAGCCTCTGCTTCGAGTTCTTGGTCGAAGTCCTCTGAAGACCCCCGACCTTCGTCGTCTATGTCGTCGAAGGCATACACTGTCACTCCGTCCTCGTCCGTGCCATCATCCTCGCGAGGGGGCGAATGGATGGATGCCTCGGCGAGCGGGGTATGTTGTGTGGAAGAGAGAGGCCCGAATCTTGAAGGACGGCCATGGACAGGCGAGTCCATAGGTACTCCAGGCGGCATGGCGGCCAGCGATACGATGGGTAGCCGGTCAAGTGGCTGCTGCAGTGGCTCGGCGCAAGCTGTCCTGCGCTGGTGGCCGATGATCACTGCATCCCCGCGTCTTTCTTGTTTTGCCGCTTCTTCTTCGCGTGGTCTGGTCGACAGCTTTCCTCAGCGGCAGGTTGCCCTCGACCGGTCCAGCTGCAGTGAGCCGAAGCTAATGGGTTGGGCAGTGAGGCCTCGGTCCAGGATGGCCAAAAGGTGAACTACTTACTCCCTTGGATAGGCCCAAGCCAGCAGACACGCCTCCGGCAGTCCAAGGCGAGTGGGGGAAAGCCTGGAGGTAACTCCGAGCGAGGAGTCGCCACCTGAACAGAAGCTACCCCGGGCGGCGTCGGTTAGCGCAAAACGGCCCTTGACAATGATGCGCGATGAACTTGGCACAGACAGCCTGGAGAACGACAGGCCTAAGGTGGCACCGTCCCGACGCCGGGTGGGTATCCTTTGAAAGATGCTTCGGCTTCGAGGAGAGGATGACAATGAGGGAGCCTCAACGGAAAAGCTCAATGAAGTAATCGCAGCGCTCGGTATTGCAGCTCACCTGGTTTTTACTGACTGACGTAGCACTACTCTGTACAGAGTAGTTGCATGATGTATGAACCGTATTGCAACGCAGTAGGTGCCTGGTAAGTTACCACCTTCAAAACTTGAAGAGCCAACGAATCGGCGGGATGCGGGGTCCTTTCGAGCTGGAGCGATGGGGCGACATCCATGTGCACTGGCAAATTCAAGGCGGGGGTTCGCGCCGCACTGTACATGTACTGTAGTACGAGTACCGCAAGAAAGCCCGACTCCGGGACGGGAGCTGTATCCAACCTCTCCCGAAACGGCACGGGAGGTTGTGTGAGGTTGGACACATGATTCCTCACGCGCGCGTAGAATCCCGCAAGTCCCCGGAACAAGGGCTCGTCCCGTTCTCGTCATGCCGCTTTCCGCTTCTCCCTCGGCATATCTTCGTCAAGGAGGTACTTATCCGTCCACTAGAGACGACTGAACTAATTCCCCAAATGTGAGCAATCACATCCGCGACGCAGGAGACTCCCAGTTAAAGTGAGCAGTTGGCTTTGTGGCTGGACAAGTCCCAAGGCCCTGACTCTGGGCGGCGAGAGAGGCTTGCATTTCACATTCACCGGCTGCCGCAAGGGTCACATCAGGAAATCGTTGCCTGCCTCGACTTCTGATGGCGGCGTTCGGTCAAGGGTTCGATACGCCTCGTACCTTACTTTTCCTGGCCACAGACGGCTCGAACCAAGCCCAACTTCATTTACCATCATGTTTCGCTCCCCTACTATGTAAGAACAGACAAGTTGACGTTACAGCGACAGACCTGACACCCACGAAGTTCCTCCATGCATACCACCTAGTGCTGTGCAGGATGGACAAGCCCTCACAAATTCTACAAGTGCCCGCCCTTTATTAGCCCCACGGCTGGCTGGTAATGGTTGCGAGTGTGGTAAAACAGGCATATTCAGTCAGAAGCTGTATATGCATAAGGTAAAGTAGCTACACACCTTACTAGTACCTTGCGCAGCCCTAGTTGGTTGGTACTTAAGAAGAAACGGGGACACTCTCGAGTACCAATGGAACTGAAAGTGCCAGGTATAGGTACCTTAAATGCGGAAGAGCAGGAAGGCGCTTGTGGTTGCCCATTCCGACACGGCTGCTGGCTGAGCCCCTTGAACTTCCGAGTCCTGTTAAAGGGGGTAGTCGAGATGATACAAAATTTTGGTCGCACTAGCAGATGCTACATTTTCGGCGTCTTACACAAGACTGGTGCTCCTGCCTTCCTTGAACTGAAGTCTCCATGAACTTGTACAGTACATACCTACAGTATTCCGTACTAGTATGCTGTAGGATGACGGGCACCTTCACGCCTCATGCCCGGCATGGGACACTCCTCTCAACCACAGAACGCCTATGTAGGTGCTCATCTGCCGGCGCATCTCAGTACAGGTCACTGGCACGGTGCTGTGATGTCTTCGAGTCGATTTTCTGACACTGATGGTTCATGCACCTTCGACCAAATACTCGAATTATCAAGAGCCTACTACGAGTCTTCATGCAATTACCTAAGGTACTAGTATATACTGAGGGCGACGTACTCATCATAGTAGTAGACCAAACTCGAAACGGGCGTGTACATACGAAAGCCAAACGTGCGCCAGCCGAATGCCCCTGCATCCCTTCTAGACTGTGAGATCATGGCGAAGAGGCGAAAAAACAATGGGAAGAGCAGCACGAAGAAATTCAAGCGGGAACTCAACCAGGCGGGAGAGCAGAAGAAGCCCCTCTGGTAATCACCCAACATCCCCCTTCCATCGAAACTCAAAAAGCGTTGCAGGCTTCCCAGTCGAGGTAAAACGTGCTGCTGTAAAACAAAAGCCGCCACGCTAGCCATAACGGTCTACCTTATGTAATGAATATATACCTCTTGCAACAAAAAGCTTTCCAAGCAAGCCTCGGCTCAGGCATCCGAGTAGTAACCGTCGTAAGGACCGTGGCCCTGCGGCTGACTTCCGCCAACGACATTCTCGGTTGAGCCCCAATAGTTGTTCCTGGCCCTGCGGTCGCGCTCGAACTCGGCCCACCGCTTCATGGTGATCTTGCTGCTGTCAAACTCACCCTCGTACTCAATACCCGCCTTCTTGGTCTTTTCGCCCGCCGTCTTTCTCGTATCGCCCCAGGAGAAGTCGTCGAACTTCCAGAAGGCGTACGTGGGGAGGATGAAGTTCCAGACGGGCAGCGAGAGCAGATAGATGAACATCCAGATGACGTAAGACCAGCTGTGAGCCGTCACAACGATCAATACAGCCGGAAGACCGAGAATCAGGCCTAGCAGGACGAGCGGGATGATCTGTGGCGGCGAATTGATAATGGAAATGATAACTAGAATGGTCTGTTAGGGCTATGGCTTCCAGGCAGGCGAGGGTGGAAAATGACTGTCAAACTTACCAACATAGAATGTGAAGGCGATGGCGGCAGGCAAAACAAGTGTACCGATAAGCTCGATGAAGACGATAAACTGCATGCTGAAGCAGAACGTGCCGCACAGATCCCGGACGAGGACAAGTTCCATCAGGTTGTGGATCGTCGAATTAATCCAGCGGCGGCGTTGGGAGAGGAGGACCATAAACGAATCCGGGACCGTCGTCTTGCACACAGCCTGTGGCACGAAAACCTGCTTGCGTTTGGGGAAGGTACGCAACATCAAGGTCGACAGGTACCGATCCTCACCAAGAAGTAGCAAATTCTTCTTGTGCAGTGTGTCAACCACGTTCTCGGAGTAGTGCTCAACCACATCCGGGTTGGCCAGGATTGGGACCCAGTAATTCTGAGCGCCTTTGGGCGCCTTGATGCGGTACATGCAGAAGCATCCGGGTAGGCAGGTGACACCACCGAAAACCGATTCGAAGGACTTGGAGAGATGGTGCGAGATGAAGTACTCAAAGACCTGGATGGCCGACACCCAGCTGGCTCGCTTGTTCGCAATCTTTGTCTCGCCGCAAAGACCCATGATCTCGGGGTCTTTGACCATGGCCGAGATCATGTGCGTCAGACTGTCGGGGAAAACCTTGGTATCGGCGTCGACCATGAGTACGACCTCGTAAAAGTCGGGCGAGATGCCCGTGACCTTCCACAGTCCGTTGAACATCTCGTACTCAAGCTCCGTCATCCGCTCATCGAACATGACTTTCTGAAGGAAGGACATCAAGATGATCTGACTGTCGCGTTTTCCACGGTTTCCGGGCTTCGCCTTGACCGCCTCATCCGGCGTACCACACTTCACGACCACCATCATGGGGACCCGCTGCTGCTTCTCGACGGGGATGGCGGACTTGGCACCATAGTCATAGAAGCCCGAGTAGATCTTGGCCATGTTGTGCCGCTTGGAGCCGCTCGCAACAGCTACGTACGAGAATGCCTGGACTTCCTCAGGAGGCGTGCTGTGATCCTTCAACATGCCGAGCACAATGTCGGGCGTCGACATGGACTCTCCTTTGCCCTTGATGATGCCGTCGCAAATGACGAGGATCACCTTATGGCTATTGGGGTAGTCTGTCATTGCAATCGAGTCCAGAGTCGTCCGGATGCCCATCTCACCTTCCGAGTAGGCAGTGACCAGGCAAATGGCATGGGCCAGAGGAAAGCCAAACGGCATCCAGTCCGACGGAGGCTGAGGAACCACGGCCTCGTGGATGAAGCCGGCAGGCCCTGGGCCGTCTGTGGGGCTGTTGCTCGAAGCGTACGGGTCAGATTTGAGGAAGCTCGTCCGGCTGTCGTTACCCTGCCGATACATCCCTCCGGGGTTAAGGAGCTGACCGGCAGCATTTTGACTCGCCATGGTGGTGGGAATCCCGGATTTGCGACTTGCTCGGTCGACGCCATAAACAGCCGAGAAGCGAGATGTGGTAGGCAAGAAAGTACTGCTGCGCTTGCTGTGCCGATCAGAAGACCCATTGACGCTGCTCCCAATGTCACCCGGCATTCGTGGCGGCGCCCGGTATATGTCCTCTGACCAGTCCTCGATTTGCCGGTTGCGCTTCCGTGGGTCAGAGGTCTGAGAAGTCTTGGCCGCGGCATAGGTCTTGCTTATGAACCATTGGAAAACCAAAGCAAGCACAAACCTCGCGAGCACAACGGAAAGAATCAACACGAGCGAGACATAGAGTACGACCTGAGAGGCGATGCACCCGACAGTGTCCGTGTCAACCGTGCCGACCTTGATGATCTCCGTAAAGCACTCGGCGTTCTGCTTGTCGCTGGAAGACTGGAAAGCCCGGGTGATATCGCGACCGCGAATCGCCTTGTTTGCGGCCGAGTTCCGGTCCCTTAACTCCTTGAAGCGGTCGGGATAGGTTACCTGTGTGTCGTTGAACCAATTCAGAAGGTCGAGATCGAGGACGTTGCCGGAATAGACCACAAGGTTGCGAGAGCTGTTTTTGATGTCATCCCACGTGAAGTAAACGTCGGCAGCGCCCGTGAGACCCAGATAGAACGTGTCTCTAGCGGCGGCGGTAGTATGGCAGGCGTAGCCGAGATAGTACGGAATCGTCAGGTTCGGTTTCGAGGATCCGTCCTGGTTGAACGTTGTGCAGGGGAAGTACCAGGCCAGATTCCCACTCGAATCGGTTGGCACATCGGAACCGGGGGCCGCCTTGATGAGGCCCTTGCATTTGCCGTTGACGTTCTGGAACAAAAAGCTTCCATCCTGCCCACCATGCTTCTCAGGGAGGTCATAGAGGACATTAGCACCGCTGCCGTCCAAACGCCGGGGAATGCCCAGCGCGGGAGGATGGTGGGATGATGCAAGGTCGTAGGCCGATCCGTGGAAGATCATATAACCGCCCGTAACATGGTTCACGCGTAGTCGTAGCGGAGGGCTGCCGCAGACGGTTTGCGTAAAACCGAATGTGAGGAAACCGACAAAGGCCATGATGAACAGAATGATGCTGATCAGACCCATCTTTTCCCTCCACGCTCTCTGCTGGGCCTTCGCGGGCATCCCGAAGCACTTGAGGATGAAGCCCGGACACCAAAACGTCACTATCGCGCAATAGATATTCCAAAGACTCGGCGGTCGTATCTGCTCGACCTGCCGCTGGCGCTTTGACTCCTTGGTGATCTTGCTGTGCTTCGCGCCGCTCGATGCCCTTCGCCTTGTCCGAGCTGCCTTCTCCGGCTCAGCACTCCGGTGCTTTGCCGAACGATGTCTCCTTGGCGGAGAAGTGTCCGAGAGAACTTCATCGTTCCTCGAACCGGATCCAGACAAGTCGATAGTTCCTTCCAGATCCTCCGCGATAGGGTCATTACCGGTCGAGGACGGTAATGTATTCATATTCGCCGCATGCTTCCGGTAGTGATAGTTTGGGTGGTCTCTGTCTATCCTATTCCGCTCCGGCCGGATGAGACTCCTCTTCCGCTGAAACGGCGACTCAGGCGGGTGCGCATGGGGCGAGGTGGGAGACAGGGGAGTTCTCTCTATTTCCGGATTAGGCGACGCAATAGTTTCGGCGAAGGAGGATGCTGATGGCCCACGTTGATGGAGTGACTGTCCGCCGCTGACAGGGACATACCCGCCGGCCTCGATGTCTGCGGGACGCTGCTGGCGTCGCGACTGCGTGTGTCGATAGCTATGCCGCTCTTCGAACGAGGGCGTCGCGCCCGGTCTTTCCGGGAGCGACATGATCCTAAAAGTCGCCAACCGTTAGCGATCACCCCCGTCGTTGTGGTGTTCGCACCGTGACGCGACCGGGTAGAGACTTCACCCAATCGAGCTGTTTGTTGTTGGCGGTCGTCTCGGGAACACGACCACTGGCGCCGTCGTTGACGTTGAACTCCGGCACCGACAACGCAGTGCAAGGGAAGAAAAAGCCAGCCCAGTCGCCTCCCAAAAAAATCAAAGAGCACAAGGGGCTGGCATCGTTGTCATGGTAGAGAGCGGAAACAACCTACTGCGGACGCGGCTGGATTTGGGGAATATGATAGGTGTTGGATATATTTCGGCCCTGGCAGGCTCCTTGTTGCGCTGGTGTTGCTGCGGGGAGTTGTCTCTCAGGAGACGGGCAGGCGCCACTCAGAAGTGACAATGCTGCGAGATGATTTGCAGCGTCCTTGGCCAGCGAAGTGAAGGGAAGGAAGGGAGCCACTCTGGACTCGAGACTGGACCTCGTGTCGTCCACTCAGGCTATTCCTGTCCAAATCGCACCGACGGTACACGCGGCGGCGCAAGTTGTTTCTTGGCCGGAAACAATGCAAAAGGTCGATGAACCAGAAAACCCGTGCTGAAGAATTGAATTAGCCCGGCTGCGGAATTTACCAGAGGTTTCAAGCGCAACGGCAATGGAGAAATCCCCTCGCTTCCCGCCGCACCAAACGAACCAAAGACCAAGTGTCGGGTGTTCGGCGGATTAGGAGTCCCCCGGCCCCTTCACAACGGAATGCCAACGAGCGGCAGAGCAGTTAAAAAAATAAAAAGAAGGAATAGTGGCAGAACCAAACGAGGGACAAAAGTAGGGAGGCTTCAACGCTGCACGAAGCACAGCCGACGAGAGGGCACGCTGGCTCGAGGAGGAAGATCGAAAACCTCAATGGGACACGCTCGTTTGAATTCAGTTCAGGGGCATCCCGCACCGTATGCCCGCTGGATGCCGCCGAGTTTCTTACTGTGACAGTGCGACTGGCCTTTTACTTCGGTTCCATTACGGAGCCTCCAATTTCTCGGGCGAGCATGGGTTAGGGTTACACATGCGGAACAACAGGGAGACCGTACTAAAACGGACTGGAATGAAGTCCGACGATGGTTCTTAGTAAAGTTTAACTAACCATGGCGCTGCATACGAGAAGCTCCCTGTCAGCGGCACCACTTTGCTTCAGGTTCACTGCGACAGTAAAAGCTCGTAACCCACTGTCTTGAGCACGGGACCTCCCAATATCGGGTGCGTTTGCCAACGTCCGGTCGTGTCCGACATCCCTCCCCTTTTTCCTGTTTTTTTGTGGGCTCGTATCGAAGCCCATCAGTTTGATTGCGACATATACATCGCCAAGACTTTTCCAATTCCGCTACGCAATGTTCCCCACCACGGTCGTAGCCATGCTACGCAGTAAGGGACTTTAAGTTGCCGGTGACATCAAGGCTGCTGAAGGCTTTTGGTGTTGACTTGACACTGTCTGAGGCTCCACCTCATCTGAAATGCAGAAGCCCAAACCCGACGGATTGGATTTGATGTGAGGGCCATTCTTAATCGGCAGGCCCCGCTAGGTCCGAGCACTCGAGTACCTCATAAATGAGCCTGGAGGCTGTCAGAGAAGCGCGGGCTAAAATCGAGGCTTCCTGCATTTCACCCCCAATATGTACCGTAGGTTCACAGTTCCAGGTCGCGCCTCATTTTCCAGCCAGACACCGGATCATTAGTCATCCCGCGCACTGTCTGCTCAACGTCGGTTTAGCCAATCCACATAGTTATAGTCCATCTCTGCGAGGCATGATGGCGCATATCTCGCATATGCCCAATATGTCTGCAGACAGGAGGTTTTTCACGCGTGAGGTAAGACGGATATTGAACCAGGCATCGTCGGTGAACCTGCCATGGCATGGGAGAGACTCACAGGGTCTCGCATCGACGACGGGACTTGGCACACCTCGAGGCTCATCAGACCGTCCTCCCAAGACCCGGACATCCCGCTGCCAACCGGCACAGCTCTGAGCAGGCGTGTATCAGGCTACCAACAGAGTGGGAATGCGCCGCCTTCAGACACCATCCCACGGAGTCAACGGGTGTCATTGCCAGGCTCGGGAATCGGCACGCTGCTGATGTGCTGATGACTGACCCACAATGGGCCAGTACATGTACACTACTGTGGCAGGTATTTGCGGGGTTGAGACATTGTGTCGGTGGCCGAGGGGTCGCGGGGCATATGTATGTACTACACGTTGGTCTTTCAGCCCTGTGATTCAACGGTTCTGCGCAACATCAGAGCCATTGCTCATGCAACAGCTTGGTGAAGCCAGAGGAACAGCCATTCATATGCGGCTGGCGTGGCCATTCTTACCACAGTATATCGTTGTGATCAGTTGCCCGGCGCCGGGGGTTGTGGTCATCGCGGAAGCAGCGGAACCTGTGGGCCCAGAGTTACAGGTTGGCCCGGTTGCACACGCCGGACGGTGACGGGAGTCGCATGCGGTGTTGATCGGAAGACGTAGTCGTGGACAGCGTTAGTAAACGTTGTGTGACTTTACCAGAATTTTCTCAGATCAGCCTTATTCGCCTTGGCGACAGACACAAGGCTTCTGTCCAAAACCCGCAAACGTGGCTTGGTGACGAGTCCGCGCTCCCTGCCAGTGTCCGGCGAGACACAGCCGTTCCCAGATCCGGGAATGAAGTCATCGCATCGCTCAGTTGGCAGCGCCCGATCCGGACTGGACCCTTCATGTAGCTCTTCCTCTTCAAATCAGCTCTGCTCGGCAAAAATGCCACATTAGTGGCTAGTGGAATTATAGTCGCTGCTGGGCGCTGACGCTGGCCAACCACTTGCTCCATGCAGCGCCCCAACGTGTCGGCGTTACTTCGATCGTTAGCGTAGGTAAGAGGCTCGGCGGTTCGATCGTGCCGTTTCGTGATGGTGGGACGAGATCTCAGCCCAAGGGTCCAAAGATGCACGCCGAGTGAAACGGAGATGGATAGTGTAGAGATCAAGCGCAACCTGCTGTGGCTTAGGTACATACGTGAGCTTCCCTTGGAAAATGAGTGGAAAAGAGAGTTGAAGGAGGTTACCTTAGTCTTGCATACCAATCCCCTTGCATACTTCTCCCGTTGTGATTCAAAGCCTGGTCTTGGCTGAACGGCCCACTCCATGAGCTCTTGGCCGGGACGAACGGTCTGAAAACAGCGGCGATGCAAATCGCCCACAATGGACGCGCCAGAAATGCGCAGCTGCCATCCGAGGATGTTTGTGAATTGAGGTATGTTGCTATTCATGTCGCGCATGCTTACACGCATGTATGCGTACGCCGCTTCCTCTCTGCTGTCAAGTCACCAGATATGAGTACGAGATCCAGTCGAATCAGATTGGATGGACGAGACATGGGAACACTGATCCCTTCACCGCCCACCCAATGCAGCAGCCCAACCTCGAGACGGGGAAACTGTTAGGCTTATATGTCCGCTCTGTGTCGCTCGGCCCGCTTGCGTCGCTGAGCGTAGCCTGCCTTCGAATTGCGCGATGGGATGAGAATGAGGCTGGACGCATGCCTGAGTTGGGCACACACGCACAGAGCTTTCCATCTGGGGAACGGATCGCTACTCCTTGCATTACCAGGAAGTAGGTACCTTGGTTTTGAAGTTTCCCTCAATGAGTAAGGTACTGTCCAGCTTCCAAACACCTTGCCCTGGGAGCGCGTGAGTTTTTGTTCAAAAATCCAACTGCAGAGTGCCTCCATATTGCACCCAAAAATGCCGGAGAAGAAGGGGCATTTCCGCAGGCAGAATCACCCGCGGTAATGACGGGAGTGGTGGGCAGACACCCCTGATTCCAACCTCTCGTTTACGTTACAAGCTGGCCCCGTTTTAGTGCTGCACGATCAAGGTTTTCCACTCGTTAGGAGGCATGACCGGTACAAATTCGCACCGTTTGTCCGTTTGTTCCACTGCAGCAGAGCCACCAGAGGGTCCACGGGTGCCGTCTTCCTTCGCCGATCCAGCGCCAGTCCGTTGAAGCGGTAACGTTAGCTGCCCACTCTTCGCTTCGTGCTGTGCGGTCCATTAGACTTAATTCCCTCCCTATCATCTCAACCTGACGCTCGTTGACCTTTTTTATTTCATTTTGTCAACGTCCTCTCGCTGCCACCTTCGTCGCTGCCGCTCGTTACTGTACAGTACCTGCTGACCGTGTCCTGCGACCCATCTGCGGCTTCCCTTCGATTGACCGTCTGGCAGACGCCATTTGGATTCCAAATCTGCGACTGCGAAAGTGCGACTGGAGCAACCGCGCAGCCCGCGGCGGATCCCAGGTTTCCACAAATGCATGCATGAGAGGGGGGCAGACGGCTACAGTAACCTAAGCCTGGGCTGATTCCAACGTCAAGATATTCAAGCAAGCATAAGCCACTCGCTTCTCCCCTCGCGGATTCTCCCTCCGCAAACAAACCGGCAGAGCCTCCAAACCTCGCCGGCGACGCCGTCTTCCTGATCGCCCGGAATGGCGGCCGTCGGCTCTCCTCCATCCTCCACAGCCGCCTCGCCTAGCAGTCCCGCCCGTCGGAAACCTGTGGCTCTTCACGGCCTCTCTCCCGTCGAGCGATATGATTGGGGGGAGAATGTAAAACCGCTGCCTGGCGCACCAATGTCGGAGTCGCCGAGGCTGCGGCAGTCTCCTGTCTCGCCCGTCAAGGTCAACTTCCAGCCCGAAGATTGGGCCCGTCCCTCTACCGGGAACATCGAGACGCACCTCCCGCACGGCGGCCCCATCCCTGTCCCTGCCCTCGACCGTGCTCTCCCAAAGACGCCCGACGCCCCAACGCCGCCGCCGCATACGCCCCAGTACCAGCCAGAGCAGAGCTATCGACAGAAGTCGGTTCCAGATGCCTTGGGTTTGCATTCTGCCGCCAATGGCAACGAAAAGCCGCTTTCGCCTCAGACCGCCAGCGTCTTGAGCTCAGAGTTCGACCAACTAAGCATGAGCGACGAGTCTGGGCCAAAGGGGGAAAACCGGAACAGCCGGGAGTCAGATACAACAACGAGCACCTCACGGCAGCAGACGTCAGCGGAGTCATCGGCTACCACGAGCGCGAGCTCTGTGTCTGGAATCCTCGACGCTTCGGACAACCAAGACAATTCGGCCGACGCATCCACCAAGAGCTCAATCATTGACGATGGGGGGCCGCAGCCCGAACCTGTGCCCCAGCTGCACTACCACCACTCAGCCTTGCTCCCGCGCCCTGCCAGCATAGCGGTTGAGCAGGATCCGAGGGCTCAGTCGAACCCTAACCTCACCGAGACTGGTGCGAGCATCAATCGCCATCTGACGCCGAACGCCAACTACATGAGGAGGAGTTCGCTGCCGCGGCCTCAGTCAGCATATTCGGTGTATTCCGACCTTGGGCCGCGGGGGCGTTCGCCGGGCTTATTGGGCGGCTCCCAAGTCCGGGCACCCTCTGCACACTCGAGGAAATCACCCGATGCGCGGCCATCTTCGTTTGCGGAATTGCTTAGTGTCCCGTATCCGCAGCCGGCGCCAGCACCTATCACGTTCGACAACTCGCAGCTGCGATCCGCTGTTGGGAACAATGCGTCTCTCCTCAGCGCCGAAAAGACACTGGAGATGTACAGGCAGAACGTGAAGAAGACCAACGATTTCTCCATACTGTACTCCTTCGCCGTCTTCCTCATCGCCACCGCGCAAGAGCAGGGCCTGGATCCCCAGGATCCCAAGAAGACCAAGAGTCCGAAGCCCGCGTCGGGAGAAACTGCTACGTCATCCCCGCACGACCTGATTCGCGAAGCTCGGGCCATCCTCCAGAAGCTCTCCAACAATGGCTATCCTTTTGCGCAGTACTATCTTGCTGATGGCTACGCGTCCGGCCTCTTCAGCAAGGGCAAGGAGGACTACAATTCCGCATTCCCGCTTTTCGTCCTTGCCGCCAAGCACGGCCACGCAGAGTCGGCGTATCGCACTGCGTTGTGTTACGAGTTCGGCTGGGGCTGTCGCAAAGACCCTGCCAAGGCCGTGCAGTTTCTGCGGACGGCGGCGTCCAAGCGGCACCCGGGTGCCATGACGAGGCTGGGGAAGGCTTGCTTGTCGGGCGATCTGGGAGAGAAGCGGTACAGGGAAGGCATCAAGTGGCTCAAGCTAGCCGCAGAAGCGGCTGACACGGTGTACAACGCGGCGCCTTACCACCTCGGCTGCCTGTACGAGACCGGCTATGGCGACGACGTCTTTCTGGACGAGAGTTATGCCGCAGAGCTGTTCACACAGGCCGCCGATCTGGGGCATCCCGAGGCAAACTACCGGATGGGCGATGCGTACGAACACGGCAAGCTGAACTGCCCGAGAGACCCGGCCCTGAGTGTACACTTCTACACTGGGGCTGCGGAGCGCGGTCACCCGGCGGCCATGATGGGACTCTGCGCTTGGTATATGGTCGGCGCAGAACCTGTTCTTGAAAAGGATGAAGAGGAAGCATACGAGTGGGCGCGGAGGGCAGCGGAGCTTGGTAAGTCTCTTGAATATCATGATTCCCCCGCAACAACAGGATTGGCTGCTGACACAAGGGCGTATCATCAGGCTATGTCAAAGCGCAATACGCTGTGGGATACTTCACGGAGATGGGCATCGGATGCCGACGAGACATCCTCGAAGCCAATGTGTGGTACGTCAAAGCCGCCGACGCGGGTGACGAGCGTGCGAAGCAACGCCTTGCAGCCATCCGCGCCGCTATCAGCGGCGGGACACCGATGGACGTGGCGCCGCCTCGGAATGCTAAGGTCAGGAAGAGCGGCGGAGAAGGCGACTCCAAGGAGTGCATAGTAATGTGAGAGGCTCTTGATGGGGGACTCCCGAGCGCCGGAAACACAATGTTTGGGAACGGGTAATGGTATAATACGACGTCGATCACATGCGACCACGGTCCAGAGAGTGATACGGGAGCTTTGGCTTGTTCTGGCCGGTTGGATGGGAACAAGTTTTGATGATCATGGCGGCAATCCGTGCCTTCTCCTTTTCTTTCCCTCTTGAGGCGAGCTTTTGGACACCCCGACAGCAGCGACTTGGTTCTCCATAGCCAATCGCTCCTCTGGACGGAACTGGGATCGAGGCCGGCTAGTCCCCGATCCTGTCTCAACAACCGCGATGATGGCCGAGGGTATTTGCCAAAAGGGCTTCTTTTCTTATCAGTTCCAAAATATTTCTCGACACTTTCGATACATTTTGCATGGGCACATGGCGGGTGGCAAGGTGCGTTAGAAGGACGGAAATGGGCGTTGCCTTCTGTTCTCTCTTCTGCATTCCGAAAACACCACGTTTCGTGCTCCCCCGGCGTCCGGCGCGTTGACTGTGTGGATCATCTGGAGGCACCTACGCCCGGCGTGGGCGGTGAAGCGAGGAGGAGAACTGACGAGGGTTGTACATATCGAAGGCATACTATAATTATGGTTTACTTTTGTTCTTGCGAATTTGCAGGCTGGAGAGCGTTGCTGGACCTGTTGAGGTCAGTTTGTAGCTGTGATAATCTGGTTACCAGCGGGATTCGACACAGAATCCGGCACACACACACTTGGGACGACAAGCCGTTTGAATCATCAACAAAGCGAAACAGTATATGAGTACCAATATATACAAACCTTGAGGGGCATTGGTGCCAGTGATGTTCAGGCGGGAAAAGAATCGCCCTGATGCCATGTTATTGCTGACCAAACAAAGACTGTCGTAGAGTACCGAGCCGCTAGAACGCCACGCCATAGCCGTCTATACAGTACACTGGATATTGACCTTTTCTTAGATTCCATCCAACCCCTATTCTTCAGGGTAGTCCTCCTGAAATAAAGCCATTGGCTTCTAACATTAACATGATACTACAAGTCCTTCAACTTCCGCGTTGACCAAGCGGCCACCAACGAGCTTAGGGCCCCGATAAACATACACACAGCAATGGCGTTCGGTCCATTGGTGTCGCTGTGCTCGCTGGGATGCGCCTCAGTCGCCAGTTCAGGGCTCTTGCCCGGCTCCAGCACCGCAAACACCACACCGCTCATCATGGTGCTGAGGAACTGGGGGATGGTGACGAAGATGTTGAGAATGCCAAAGTAGATGCCGCTCAGCTCGCCTGTTGAGCCAGTTGGAGGGGAGTTCGCGGTGCCGCCGCCGGCGGCTTCAAGGACACCGCCGTGCTCGAGACGGAGCATCTCGATGCTCGTGTCGTTGGACAGGCGGCGGTAGGCCACGGTGGTGCCGTTGGTGGCGGGGGCGCCAGACGGGTCGGAGGAACCGCTCAACTTGTTGACTTCGACGCCGAGGAAGGTGACGGGTGCCCATTGTGCGACACACCATGGGATGCCGCACAGGGCGACGATTACCGTGGCGAAGCGGAACGAGGTGGCGAAGGGAGTGAAGAACATGGCGACAGCGAAAATGACATTGCCGGCAACCCAGGCGGTGAGCAGGTCGGGCTTGACCTTGTTGAAGGCCTCGATCAGGGGCGCGATGCTGGCCGGGGGCCGGCGAGTGAAGGTCTCTTCCTCGGGAGCTCGGATCAGAGCCGGGAGGATCCAAGCGCTGAAAAAGGACACGGTCGAGTACGCGGTCAGCGCCATGCTCCCGATGCGTCCCATGTCGCCAAGAGCATCGGTCGAGGTTCTGGCATCAGCCGACACATCGTAGCGGAAGTACGTCTCGCCAACCCAGGTGCTGCTGTAGATGATGAAGGGGAACCAGCCGATCCAAGACCAGAACACGGCGTTGCAGATGCCCCGGATGCGCGGCGGCAGGGTCAACAAGGTGGCCCAGATTTGACGGGCGACCTTGAAGCGACCCTGGGCCCGCCGAGGGTCGTGCCGCACCGAGAGGAGGACGCGCTCCGTGACGGCCCAGCAGGTAATGGCCGAGGTGAGCAGCATGCCCAGAGCCGCGATGATTGTGAGCTGCTTGAACTGGGTGTCTCCGAGCCTGGGACCGAGAAGCTCTACGAGGTCCACGGCACCCATGGCGTAGCCGATGATGTGTCCGAGGGAATTCATGCGGCTTGCTTTGAGAGCTGTCAGAACACAGAGCAATAAATGCCGACAACGGGGGCAGCATCACAGCATCACTTACACCACGCAGCCCCGGTCTGCTGCTTCTGTATGGGCAGGGTGTCTACAACCAGGCTCCTCGCGCAAGACATCACTGGGAGACTCGGTGTGAGCGACGGGACGCCAGCGGCAATCACGGTGTTCCCAGTGCCTTACCTGCATTGATGGCGAAGTCAACGCTGTAGAGCGATAAGACAGCGAGCATGATAGTCAGTGTCCTGGCCGCGCCGGAGTCGGACACAAAGGAAGCGACAATCTCCTTTGTGAAGCCCAGCGTTATCAAACTGCAGGCGACAATGAGAGAGCCAATGGCTATTATGGGCCGCCGTCGGCCCCATTTCGACGTCGACTCATCGGCAATGACGCCTATTATCGGCTGCACGATCAAGCCCGATATTGGTCCGGCAACCCAAACCATGGACGTCTGCCCTTTTGTCAGTCCGAGCGATAGCAGGTACGGCGTGCAGTCTGTTGTATCATGTGTCGTTAGCTCTTTGGCCACACGGGACGGAATTGAGGGTCTTAAGAGGCCTGCGTACATGTCATCTCAACACCCCACGTGAAGCTACAAGCACACAGTTAGCCACCGGTCACTCCCTGCTCACGAAAAGCACAGGCACGGACGTAATACCGATAGAGACGCAGGTCAACAACACCATGCGCACCGTCTCGGAGCTCCCCTCCACCTTCGGCTGGCCCGCCCACGTCGACATTTTCGCGATATCGTCGTCTTCGTCGTCGGAGCCGCCGCAGCGATGGTTACCGTGGTCGCCACGATGTCTGGTACTACTGTCCGGAACCCAATCGGCTGACGGATCCCGGCTTTCCCACCCAGCAGGGTGCTCGAAGGATAGTGACCTTCCCGTGTTTCGGATCCGGCTTCCCAGACGGTACCTGGTCCTCGATGTCGGTCGACCGGCTGCTGGCCCTGTCTGCGCGCCCGTTGTGGCCGGTGCTGAGCCTCGAAGCTGGTGTGGTCGAATGCGAACTTGACGTTCAAATCCTCTGCCATAGTGGGAACAGTGTCAGCACCGCTACCTGTGCCCAGCTCGTTATCTGCCCCGTTGGCGCCGAAGAGACACAGCTGCTTCCCGGCGATGCACAACGGAAATATAGGGCATAGAGAGTTACCATATCAAGACATCGGCGGTGACACCTGCGCAAAACGGGAGAATTGCACAGCATCGAGCACAGAGCGCACCGCAGATCTCTTCGTCTTCCGGCGCAGCTGTTTGATTGCGAATTGCGGTTCCCGTTTCGACGTCGTACAATCCGAGTCCGACTGTGCGGCGAGTGGCTCAGTCGACGGGTATGCAGAACGAACGAACGAAGGCCTATGCAAGGCGAATAGAATGGAGGAGAAAAAGAGGAAGCGAGCGTGAGAGCCTGGTGCAGCGTGCAGGTCTGGGACTTCGAAAGCTTACCGGAATCCGAGATGCGCCCAGCTGTTATCTTCGTATCAGCGCCGCGCCGCCAAGCTGGGCAGGAGTTACCTTACTCGGCAGGCCCACTGAGAATAGGGGCGTTGTGCGGCTGTGGGCCCAAACAAATGACGTTAGGAGGAAAGTTGCAGAAGCGCCCGGGCAAGGGTTACGTAGCTGAGGTACAGTATACAGAGTAGTTACACAACAGCCGCCGGCCTTGACACATCAACATCCATTGATCCCGTCCAGTCAAGCACTTACAGCGTACACTGGAAGGCGGAACACTTTCAACTCGCGACTGTTACGTTATTCAGAAAACATAGGAGCTCGCAGCTTCAGGTTAGCAACGACTAACAACAGGTCTACCGAATCTCTGTTCTGCATCGTAGATACGGTAGGTACCTTACTTATAGGCATTGGACTCTCGATTACAGATCGTTTATTCATACTATATACAATACCTGTAACTGCCTCCTCAAAAGCAACTTATCCTGAGCAATACCGGACGCCTTGACACAGCGAGCCAACTTTGAGTCAACCTTGGAACTCGGACAGGTCGGTTTCAAAACCACACAGACAACCTAATCGATAAGATCTAGCGGGCTCGCGGCCCCACCTTGTGTCACGGAGGGGCACCATTGACGACACTCCGATCCAGGAACGTGGGCTACTTCAGTCAAAAATTCGACCTCTGACCCGGCAGCTCGAACCAAGAAGATCCCTTGATCTGCAATAGTTGCCATAGCTACCAGCCCGCACGCCCATACCTCGGCACGTTATATCCTTGAGTTCTACAGGCAGTTCGCAGACCAATTGGACAAGTACGAGCGGCTGCTGTACGACAGAGTACGTGGGGGTTCCTGCCTTATTAACCCGCATCGTCTCTCGCTACCTTACCTTACCTACCCCGCCATCACCCTCTTGGTCCTTTCCGTGTTCTGGCACTACACAGTGCCTCCGCGAGAAACAGACTGCTGACAGTGTTGAAGTCAGGAGTGTCTCTTTCTCCAGTCTGCTTGCGTGCTATCTGCGCGATCCCACCCTAGAAAGCCCGCTTTCGTGTCACTTCAGCCGCCATGGATCTGGTCAACCAGTTGGTTTTAACCCCCCATAAGCCTTCGCTTCCTCCTGGCGCCCCTCCTCCTTCATCCCGTTCCTCTCTCCAGCAGCAAACCGAGACTCTCCGAAGCCGCCATGGTTCAAGAGCTGATCCGTCTGGAAAGCCTAGAAGGCCGACTGCTCTTCGCAGTTCCCAAGAGTGTGTTCCGCCCGCAACAATCTCCTTGAACTCGAGCGCCCGAGACCCTGGCTGACCCCCTATCTTCGCCAGAGGGTCGCCTCCTCCAAGCGAGTCTGAATCTCCTCGAAGGCGCCGACATCCAGTTCAAGCGTGAGAACCGCCTCGACATCGCGCTCGTCAAGAACCTGCCCATCGCCCTCGTCTTCCTCCCCGCCGCAGACATCCCCACCTTCGTCGGCGAGGGCCGCGTCGACCTCGGCATCACGGGCTACGACCAGGTGCAGGAGCACGATGCCGGCGTCAGGGCGCTCGCGCGCGCCCGCCGCATGAGCAATGAGTGGGATCCCAACTCGACCGCAAACGGCAAGCCCCAGGGCTGCGAAACTGTCATGGATCTCGGCTTCGGCGCCTGTCGCCTGCAGGTTCAGGTGCCCGCCAAGGGCGAGTACGTGCAGGGCAAGGACCTGATCGGGAAGAACATCGGTACCAGCTTTGTCCATCTCGCGACCGAGTATTTTGCCCGCCTAGAGATGGAGGCCGAAGGCGTTACGGATGCGGCCAAGTTTGAAGGGAGAAAGCTCCGGACTAAGATCATTGAGCTCAGCGGGAGCGTTGAGGCCGCCTGCGCGCTGGGTGTGGCGGATGGCATTGTCGACTTGGTTGGTACGTGGATCCGCTTTCATCCCCGTCCTCCTCCATCCCCCCTAAATAAGCTCGCTTCCCCTACTAACCTCTTCGCCTCCGTCGTTGCCCAGAATCCGGCGAAACAATGAAAGCCGCGGGCCTCAAAGCAATCGACACAGTGGTCGAGTCCTCAGCGATCCTCATCAAGTCTAAAGCCCCGAGCAACCCCGCGCTGGTCGACCTGATAGCGTCGCGCATCGGCGGCGTCATCACCGCCCAGAAGTACGTGCTCTGCCAGTACAACGTACCTCGCGAGAAACTGCCCGCGGCGACCAAGATCACCCCGGGCAAGCGCGCCGCGACCGTCACCTCGCTCGACGAGGAAGGGTGGGTAGCCGTCAGCGCCATGGTGGAGAAGAAGCGCATCGCGCCCGTCATGGACGAGTTGGTAACGGTGGGCGCCACGGATATCTTGGTATTGGATATCCACAATACTAGGAGTAGCTGAGCCGCGGTTTTAGAGGTCTGTGATAAATAGAAGGGGAGAGTGAATATCCATGAAAAATTTTTATATTTCACGGTGTGGACAGGGTGTCAAAAAGGGGTAATATTGAGTGTGTAGATTCAATCTTGTGTTCAAGTCCCCTCGCTGGGAGTAGGGGTATCGAATCGAATACAGAGCTTTCGCTTGCCAGCGTCTCCATCTTCCCCAAACGCCGCCCAAAAAGTCAGAAAGCCGAGTGAATATTGGAAGCAGGATCGAAAAGAGGAACGGTAAGGAACAGCAGTACGACAAGAGCCCATACAGCCAGCCACTTTCCCAACTTGCTAGGTGTAATCAAGCCATGTGGCTCCAAGCCAAGGACGGTAATGCGAAGTACATACATAGAACGGTACGTAAGAAGTTTGACATGCCGCAGAGGCTGTCATCGGGCCCGTCTCGGTTATGATTAGTAAATAGGCCGGCCTTCCTCCCACTTCCGGTGGACAGCCTTCCGTTCCAGCGTCTCCGAGGCCGGCTTGCTGGAAGAGTCCTCGACCTCTGCCCTCACATCCGGGCCCCAAGACACACGGCCGCTCTTGCGCCGGCGATGTGACGAACCGTCGCCGGCGCCGAGCCTGCTGGGTCCTATCCACTCCCAGGCCCTGCCAACCTCGCCATTACGACCCTCACGCTGCCCTGTGCGAACATTGCTGTTCTGCTCGACAACGGCGCGCACGCGTTGCCAGAGCCGCTCCCGGTCCGAGAGGCTGTGCATCGAGCGGAGAACGTCGTCGCGTAGGTTGGGCAGGAAGAGGAACGCGTCCTCGTCGCCGGCCTCGAAGGCAACCTCCTTCTGGTTTGCCAGACGATCCAAGACCTCGTCCACTAGGGCAGGGATCTGCGCCGCCAGGGCGCGGTTGTGGACGTAGCGGCGGCGGCCGTAGAGGATAGACAACAGTGAGAAAATCAGTCCACCAATGCTGACTCGATGTCGTGCCACTCCGAGTTTGACGGACCGGCGGAGCGCACAGGGGTACGAAAGGCGAGCGAGAGAGGTGGACGATATTTTGGTGGTTGGAAAGGCGGCGGTACCTCCGGTTCTATGGGTTCGGCGACGGGTCTGGTTAGTCCCATGGTCAGAAACTGGTGTGAAAGTAATGATATGCGCAGGGAGTGACCGGTACAATCCACGCGAGGAAAGAGATGAAGATGAAAACACTTACTCGGAGGCCTCAGGTTCCTCCTGGTGAACTTCAACTTCATCCCGCGCCTTGACCTCCCCAATGGCCGCAGCCCAGAGCTCGTCAAACTCTTCGGCGGCCATTCTCTTGCTACGCTTCTCATTAAGTATCTCCTTCAACTCTTGCTCTTCCAAGGCGGGGCTGTCCAAAGGCTGTCCCTCAGGTTCAAGCGGCTCGCCGCACTCATACTTAGCCCTCCGATCACGCAGCTCCTCGACCGCCTTGTCGGCGACGGCCTGAACCCGGCGAACCTTTTCGCCATCAGGCTCGCAGGTGGGCGGCAGAGGGACAAGACCGCCGAGAGAAAGCGGGTGAGGCTTCAGGATGAAATCGGGCTCGCAGCGGGCCGCGAAATCCTCGTAACAGTAGGCATGTGGAGGGCAAGGTTCGCACTGCGGCTCAAGAACGCCGGTAAGCCAGTCGGGGACCTGGACATTCTGGATGTCGTGAATATCAAACTTCGCGCCTAGCTCGACAGCCCACTCCGGAAGCTGAATATTGGTAGGGACTAGTTGAGTCGGCTGCCGGCCAAGGCCACAATATCCCACTGCAATCTTTTCTTGCCTGTACCACGCTGCGTAAGCGACGAACAGTGTTGTAACGAGAACCCAGATAGGAGTCGTCAAGCTTGAGCCGCGCTTCGACGAAGGTTGAGCAGCCCTCCGCGCAACAGCCAGCTCGGGATGGGCTGCCTCTTCCTGGTTGAGCGCCAGCTGCTCTTCAGGGGTGAACTCTTCATCAGCCTCAACCTCGGGTGTTTTTGGCCTGGTGATCCGACTCAGGGGCATCTCAATGCTCCGAGAGACGGTCGAGAAGTCTTCCGTGTGCCCGATACCGTGCCCCTCAGTTCTTCGGCGAGCAGTGGAAGGTGTATGCTTCAGAACAGAGTCCAAGCCAGAGGTCTTCCGACGGTTGGTGGGAGTTTTCAAGGCAGAAGTTGGCGAATTGGCTCCACTCTGGAAGGGGTTATCGCTGCTGAACACGCTGGCGGTTTCTGGCGTTCGCTTGAAGAAGTCGTCTTCCTCTGGAGGCTCCAGCTTGGGCACAGGGCTCACGCGCCGATCACGCCTAACATATCGAGGTGCTTCGGCCTCGGCGGCTGTATCTGTGTCGGAAGCGGGCGGTAGTTGGGCGGTCGCCGACCGTGATTGCCTCTTCCGAGGGCTTTCCCGGAGTGGTGCGGAGGCCGGCGTTGGAGGAACGCGATCAGGCTCCTCAGACTCGCGCTTGATCCTCGTGGTTTTCCTGGGCGACCGAGACCGCCTGGCCGAAGGCGGGGGTGGCATCACCTCGTCATTGAAGTCTGTGCTCGTCGTGCTCTGGGAATCAGCATCCACGATGCCTCTACTTGACCGCTTCGCACGGGCGCGGGTGGCCAAGATCTGCCTCGACTGCGGTTGAACATGCTCATTGAACAACTCAATCAGCTGTGGCTTTTTAGCCGTGGCCGGATATTGGATGTTGTGTGTGACGAGGATGGAACGCAGGCGCGGGACGGTCAGCGACCATGGGTCGAAGTCCGCTTGCAGGTAGTCGACGCTCTCTGTGTCCGACATGATGCCGAGGCGCGCTCAGCGTCGCGCGATAAAGGGGTGATCAGATAGTTATGTGCCTCAGCGCCACGTTTGGGTTCGCGCACAGGATGGATCAGATCAGGCCAGGTGCAACAAGAGCTTATCGGCAGCGACTTTGCTTTCGGGCGGAGTGGCCAGTTCGCTCGCCGATCAATGCGTGGCAGTCTGCCACTGACGATTCCTGTCCTGCAATTGAATGTTGCGAAACAGTGAGCAAAACCGCTGTTCAACCTCAATCGATACGGTGCGCAGCGGGGAGGAAGGGTGAAAAAAAAGTTCGGTGGTTTGATATCCTTCCACTTGGGAAAGCGCAAATCACAGCGTTGTATGTACAAAACAGAAAATCGAAAGCCCATGACGAAAGCGGAGATCGGTTGCCCCGGTGGCAACAGATGGAGCTCGCTTAAACCAAGCGAAGTGTGGCACGTGCTGAGGCTCATGAGGGTAACATTTTGCGCCGCTGAGTACTTACTGCCAACAAAAACGCATATAACTGAATGGACGGAACCAAGGCGTAGTGTAGTCTTTTCCCATTTGCCCGAGGTTGTGTACGCTGGGAGTACTATAGTACACGTTCTTTGCCTGTTAGGACATCGCAGCCATCGTTCCCTGTCATTGATAGTCCGGACTCTGTACGGTACGTCTCCATGGAAGTAGATTTCCGTATTGGGCAGCCAATACACACAGAACATTGCCTTCACTCCCCAGCCTTCCTCTTCGGCACCATCACAGTCAACACTCCGTCTTCTACCCTGCTCGTGATGCTCTCCCCATCAACCACTCCTTCATCATCTTCCCCGGGTGGTAACCGAATCTGCCTCTCGAAAGCACCCGCCTTCCCCTCGCCGAAAACCATTCTTCCCATCTCCTTTTCCTCGTGCCCAGGCGTGCCTGCATGCCCTCCGATCGCCAGCGTCGAACTCCGGGCATCCCAGCAAACACTGACATTCTCCTTCTTTACCCCCGGCACAGCAACAAGCAGCGTCCAGTGGGATGGTGCAGCAAAGACATCGACTGGTGGATAGAAGCTGTCCGTGTTCCTGCCTACCGCCCCCGTCTTTGCCTTGGTCTTTTCTGTGGCGTGTCCCGCAGCCTCGAGAATCTCGGCCTCGGCGGCTGCCGCGGCTGTGGTGATGTCGTAGAAATCTTGTTCATGGGTATGGACGGTATGGCAAGACATGGTATGTGTGTTGCTTGTTTGTTCGTGTCTAATGTTCAATAAGTAAGATAAAAAGTGAGGTCTGCAGTCTCAGGCAGTCCTCATATCCACGCGGTTTGGGGAACCTGGAATTTGCCACGCATGACGACCCATACATACAGCCACACCTCAGGTCAACGGAGGGCTGCACGTTACCTGTTAGTGCCTGTACATGACTATTACAGCGTAACGGAATACTGTGTAGATGCGTTAACTCCTTCCTATTATCGGCCCTGGGTATTTCCTACTCCTCCACTCGTAAGTACCCAACATCACGTCCATACGATATTTTCGCACTTGACCCCTCTGAGATCCAGCCATGACCTAGATAGTCGATTGCCTTCCGTGTGGCTACGGGTTGGTTGGTAGGTAGAAAGACATTACGGAACCCACTTGGTTGCAGCGCAGTCTCTGCCCTCGCGGGCTCTGAAAAAGCCCAGTATATCCGACAACGCCACATGTATGTACTTTTCCGTTCCCACAATGCAACCCTCCTTAACCCAATATCACTCCCTATCCTTACTCAGATTCCTTACCCTCCGGCATCTCTCCTTAACCCCATATCACTCCCTATCCTCACTCAGATTCCTTACCCTCCGGCATCTTGCTGTCGGCCTTCAACTCTAGCTTTTTCTCGGCCTCCTCGGCACGTCGATTCGCCTCGGCAACCTCCTTTTGCAGCTGCTTGATGTACTCGATCGCCATCTCAACCGTACTCGCCTTGCTATTCGGCACACCCCCGCTCTTGTCCTTCTTGCCGTCTTTGCCATCACTACCCTCGCCTTCGCTGTCTTTTGGCGGCCTGGGCAGCAGCGTCGCGATCTCCTGGAGAGCTGAATTGATCCGATTCCGGCGACCTTGTTCGGCAATCTTGTGCGATGTGCGTTTGGAGGTGAGGTTGGTCGACAGCTCGCTCGGATACGAGACGCCGGGCACTGTGTTGCCCTCGAGAATGCGCTGGTAGTTTGACTTCGTGGCGAGAAGATGCGAGGCCGCCTCTTCGACGTCCGGTCCACCGGGCAGCAGGGGCTTGATGTTGGGCGATATCTTGGGTCTTAGAGCTGGCGAGACGGGGATCGAGCTGATGCTCCCTCGCTTCTTGCTCCCTCTTGGGAGAAGCTGGGGCGTCTTTCTTGAACTGAGCCCAGATCCAGCAAGTAGCTGCGGGCTCTGGGTCGCTGAGGATGTGCCGGGTGGCTTCACAACCGAAGGCGAAGGGGGAGGTACGAGCGAAGGGGTTTTAACGCAGCCCGTATCTTGCGAAAGCTGTGTTGGCGTAGGGCCGTTGGTAGGTGCTGCGCTCCTATTCGAAAAGTTTGCCGACTCCGGAAGCTCGAATGTCTCGATGTGGTCTGTGTCAACGGCCTCGTGGCTGCCGGCTCTGGCGCCAGCGCCGCGAGCATTTGGCGAATTCAGCTTCATCAGCGACGCTGGGGTCGCCGGAGACGCCAGCCCTGGTCGCTGAGGTTGCAGAGAGCTTGGAGCCGCACTTGTTTGCGGCGCGATAAAAGGGGACGGCTTTGCGGACCGCGGCTTGGGGATTGGCGGCGGAGGCATCTCAACAGGCGTCGTGTCGTTCAGAGACTCAGGAGAGACCGAGTCCTCCGGGTCCGTCACTGCTGTCGTGGATGAGGATGACGTTTGCATCATGGGTGTGGGAAGTAGCTGAGAATCTTGGTTCTGCTCAACGCTCTCAGCAAGCTCGCTGAGGACCTGTGCGTTTAAGCTCGGGGTGGTTACGGTCCTTCTGCGTAGGGGCTTCGAGATGGGTGACTGTTTGATGCCAGCCTTTGCCCTTGCCTTTGCCGCATTCTTCCGCATCTTCTTGGCCAAATCCCCGGGCGTTGAATTCGGCACTGCGGGGCCGGCCGACGAGTCCAGCTCCATCTCGACAGGTGAGCTCGTCGTCACGGCGCTGTGGATTTGATCGAACATGACCAGGGGATCATTTTGAGCATGCAACGCTGGCGATGTTAAGGGACTGAAGTAGGGACCGGATACGGCAAATTGCGAATCAACCGAGAAATGAGTATCAAGCGGCGTGACCGCCGGAGAGACCAATGGAGTAAAGGACATCTGGAAATAGTCAGCATGCCTGCCGATGGAATAAAACCGGGGGATCGCAACAGACATCCGACTGGTCCTTTACCCTCTGGTACCGATACTCGATGCTCTGTTGCTGCTGCTGCTCTGGTGCGTTGGGCTGCGCATAGTACTGGTTGGCTCCAGGCTGGATCTCCAGGCTTTGAGGGGTTGGAGGGACCATGCGGCTTTGCTGGCGGGTGAAGAAAGCAACTTGCTGTTCCTCCATCTGCCTCTGCTGATGCCGCAGCTTTTGCTGCTGGAGGAATTGGATCTGGGCATCGATACTGTCGACGATGGCCTCGCTCGGAGTGGGAGGCGGCATCATGGTGGCGGGAACAGTCTGATACGGCGCAGCACTTGTGATGGGAGACATTTGGTGCTGCTGCATCGAGGGCACTGCTGGCGACAGGAGAATTGGTGCGTCAGTGCCGCTCATGGGAATGTCCAGCTGTTCCCGCGGATGCGATTGCAGCAATTGGGAACCGCCTGAGGATTGGAAGTGCTGAAAGTTGTAGTTCATCCCGTCAGCCAAATTTCCCATGCCATTCATGTCGAGGAACTGCTGGAAGTCATCCTCGGCAGCGGGATGGGCCGAATGGTCGGCGACGGCCCAAGTCGACGAGTCCATATTGGGGCGAGCGTTCAGGAGCCGAGTCCCAAGGATATGTAGGTACGATGCAGCAGGGCTCCAATGCGCCGTAACACGTCAATCCCGTCTGTTGCGCACGGGATCGGGGCAAACTCGATTGTTAACCTAAATTCAGTGGACGGAGCTCCTGCGGAAAGCCGATGTCGTTCGCTCGGTCGGAACACGGGCCGGGTGTCTCATCTGAAAGCCCTCGCCCGCGATTGCCCACATGGATGCACCGAGAACAACCGGTTCGTAGAGCGCCAAACTGCGGAAATCGTCAATGGAGCGCCGGGGAACGAGTGAGGGCCGTCGTCGCAGTCCCTCAAGGCATCGACAGCCGCGACTGTTGGCGATGCTGAGCGGACTCTCAGAGTCGGGACCCTGAAAGTGGGCGGTGGTGGGGGGACGCAGATTCAAATGGGAAGAAGCAGAGCCCTTCTGTGGCCAGTGCGCAACCAAAGGTGTGCTGCCCCACGGCCATATGTGCGAATTACGCTCCTGTTACTGCCCCGCTCCGCCGCCCCGCAGACATCGAGCTCGCCGAACAGAGTCTTCTAGGCAGGTGTTGGCCCAGACCTCGGGTGCGTTTACTAACTCTGCTAAGTAATGGTTACATTAGTTGCCAAAACCAATGGAAGCCCCGAATACGGCCGGGAAGGCCTGAGAAGTTTGCGAGAGCCCTGGAAAAACTCACACGGTACCCTCGGAGCCATCTTGTGAGACATGTTTGCCCTTTGGGCAACTGAGTCTCGTACATGAAAGGATGCCTTGGTTGTCGACCTTGGGAAGTTCGTTGCTTCTCGGGTCCGGCCGGATCATCATTTGCGGGTCGTCACAACGCAGGCCAAGCGGCGTCCCGAGGCATCGGGATTGGACCCGGCCAGAAAGTTTTGGTGTTAGGGCAAGGAAGACAGACTCTCCAACCTTGATGATTTACTCGACATACGACTCCTTGCTAAAGGATCCCGTCAGATTCGCTTAAGCCGATAGCTTTCTGGGCCTAAAAAGGAACGCGCCTATTGACTGCTCGCAGTATACCACAGGAGTACTGCCAGCGCCGGGGCTTCCCGGTTGCGTCGAAAATGGAGAGTGATGCCGTGGAAATGCAACAAGATGCGAGGCGGATGAGCCTGCAGCCGGTGCTGCGTCCCGGCGGCGCATAAGCCCCCCACCTTGCATACCATCACTTGATTCTCGATTGACAGATCGAAACCCACGTCGACCTGGGAGTGGGGGCAACTTCAGAGGTCGTCGGCCTTCCATACTGTGTCGTTGACCAGAAACATCCATTGAAACCGATCACAGTGGAAGCTGAAATAGTGTCACTGCTCTCGCACTGCGAGTTGGCAGCTGACCGGGATGCCGAGCGCAAATCTCCGGATAGCATCATCACGAGACAACCAGTTCTTCGGCACACGCAGTTCATCGGGCTTCATGCATGATGACGCTTCTGAGAAATCCGGTCAAAGTGCATGTCTCGCTTTGCTCACCGAGACCCGTGAACAGGTCCCATGAATTAGGTCCAATGACCCCGGTGGCGCACCCCAGGTTGGGGGTGGCTTGACCTCGAACGATCGCGTCGCATAGTTACTACATGCCGGACTAGGAGGCCCAAAGTATTGGGCCGTACTTCCGGGCTCTGCCGTAACGTACTTACATGGCTACCTTAGATACATGTACAGTGCACACCTTAGACACGGATAAAGGGTGCCAGATGTTTAGGAAAGGATGGTAGCCACAAGACAGGTTGGCCTACCTACCTAAGGCAGGTAGGTATTCATTTGTCCTGCGATACTCGGTGCTTCCTCAGCGGAGCAGGCAGCCCGCTGTTCTCCAGACTCAAGAATGGGCCAGTCAGGTCGATGTCAAACAGGTAGGGTATTTATCCACTGCCTCTTCCCGAGGTAGACAGCTGAGGGCGGAGGTACAGTACATAAACACGAGAGTGTGGCTGACATGGGAAGGTCCAATTGCCCTCCGAGCCCACGGGACAGCCCCCGGCCCTCCTCTCTTGTTCATGACGCTTTTGCTCACCGGCTTCCATTGGGATCCTCCGAGTCCTCCCTCTTCCACCGCTCGCCCAACTCCATCCCAAACATGGTGAGGTAATTAGGTAGGTACCGCAATGCCAAAACAAAGACAGAAGAAAAATGCAGCAGTAAAGCACCGTATGTACTGTGTTGCACAAGGTACAGTACAGGTATTTTAGCCAGGCCGACAACAGAAACGCGCTGGTATCGAGAGAGTTGTTGATCAACACAACACAGAAAAAATGGGCGGAGGACGGAATGGCGCAGCCGAGCCGGGGTCGCCAGTGTAGAATGTACAGGATATATGAACAAATAAACAACAAGGTGGTATATGGACACGTCCAACGAGAAACGCAAATGCTGATGGATTTTGTGGCCCCTGAAGCCGGAGAAGATCGGCGCTGCTGGGTTTCGTACTGAGGATCGCCGTGTCTAATGCTGAACGCCGGGTTCGGAAAGTCGAGGAAGTATAGACAGAATGCTGAAACCTCCTTAAGACCTTAAAGATGCAAAGCTTGAACTCATTGGGTATCAAGCGGTTGACGCAGAATCCCTATTATAGCCGCCGCCAAGAGAGAATTTTCTTCAGACAGTATTGTAGTGGCAAGGTCGAGTATTCGGGGCGTTCTTGAAGACAAAGACGCCTCGAGAGGTGTGGCTGGAGAAGGGAATGTGGGCTTTGAGGGCATGCCGCTTTAGCTGGCACCGAGGTTGAGCCAGCTCATGTCGTCGCGCACAGGGGCCTGTGGCTGCTGTGGCGGGGGCGGCCGAGTTGGCGCTTGGGCTGACGGCCTCGAGCCCTGCGAGGCTGGGGTGAGGGCTGTTGAGTACATGCCGGTGAAGGAGTCATTGTGCGACCGGTCCGCGCCCCAGGGCTTGTTGTTGGCGGTGGGATCCCATGCCTCTTGGACCGACTCCGGGATGCCGCTCGAATAGGCCGATGCAGACATGTCGCTCACTGCACTGATCGGGCGCTGCGTCTCGATCATGCCACTCATGCCCTCCCCGAGCCTGTCATTGTACACGGCGATAGTCGGGCTGTGCGCGTTGACACGGCTGAAGGACATCCGGGGCTCGCTAGCAGCGGGAGGAAATAGGGGTGGCACTGTCGCGCTGTCTTGGGTCATGCGGTGCGGGGAGCTGTAGTGGGAGCTGCTGGTCCGGTCTGAGCCTAGCGTGGTACGTCGGGAGTTGTTGGCCGGGCTGTTGCCGCTACCGAAACCCAGGAGATTCAATGCCGATCCGCCGGACCAATACCTATTCCACCCGGAGCTGCGCCGTGTGCTCCCTCGCTGATCAGCTCCTGCCGTTATGTTCCGCGGCTTCGGATCCATCGTGTCTGCCGCGAACGATACGCCCTTCTCGTCCCGAGCCTGCTGCTGAGACTCTGGTGGCCGCATCACGACGGCGGACTGGGTGGTCTGCGGAATGGGCTTGCTGATGCTGCTCTTGAAAGCCCTGAAGACACTGTCGGACGAGTCGCGTTTGCTTTCGTTGCTTGACTTGCCAGGCGCCGAGTTTTGCTGGCCTGCACGGCCCATCAGAATCGCCATCGATGAGAAGGAGCTCTGTGAGCCCTGGGGTTGGTGACCGCGGAAGACTCCCGGCGGGCCCTGGGCGAGACCAAGGCTGTCTTTGGTGAAGCCGATCCCCTCCTTCTCGCTCGACGACGCCCCGCTGGCCCTGCTCAAGTGGCCTCCCTCCATGTGAGCCTGCCGTTTCTGCCGCCTCTTGATACACAGATATACGAGGGCCATCAACAGCGCCAACCCAAAGAAGCCCCCTAGCACAGCGCCGAGGATGGTGTTAATGGACGGCCCGGAGCCATCCGAGACCGTTGCCGCGGCTGTTTCGGTGGGGGTTTGAGTCGCCGCTGCCGGGCTGGTCACGCTCGCGGCTACGGATGTCGAGGAAGTGATGGATGTTGATGCCATCGTCGATGTTCTGGTTGTTGACGTCGCCGTAGCCGATGACGAGGTTGACGAGCTTTCTGTTGAGAGCAACCTGAATTGGCCCAGTTTCTCGCTCGCGTCCTCCCAGCTGTTCTGCCTGGCATTGAACATGCACAGAACGTCTTCCCCGTCGGTTCCACCAGCGATCACGACCATACCATCCGGTCCCTGCGCGAGGGCAAAGTTGCTCCTGGTAGTCTTCGGCGCCAGGGTCGAATTGTATTCCGGCCAGTTGTTCAACGTCAAGGGCTCGGCACGCCTTGTCTCCTGGCTGCCCGTACCAGACTCTTTCCTCCTTGACATCCGCTTGCGAGCTGGCACGGCGTTCGGGACCGGCACGCCGGGGCCGCTAAAAAGCACCGTCCGCTTGACTGCGTTTGGGGACTCTGTCATGTCGAAAGTGATGAGGTTCTTGGATCCATCGTCACCTGTCATCAACACCGCCTGAATCGACGATGTATCCTTCGGCAGCGGCGCTGCGAGCGACGCCCCTGAGTCTTGCCACTCCCGCTCGCGGCTAAAGAGCATAACTTGTGTGTTCCAAGTGCTGCCGCCGATCATGACGGCCTCACTGGCGGACCAAGGCAGAAGGATCGGCTTGAGGGCTGGTGCAGCAATGGACGGGTGGGAGCGAGCATTGTGTGGCGCCGACGCGTCAATGGTAAAGGTTTGTGCCGATGCACTATTGGTGCCATCCTGAGTGCCACCGTAGACAAGAATCGAGTCGGTACTGTTGAGGTAAATGGCACTGTGTCCAACCCGCTGGTCGGTTACCGCCGCCGACGGCGTTATGTTTTCCCACCTCCCCGTCGCGTACGTGTATTTCTGCAGGCCCTTGTACTCGGCCGACCCTCCGACCCCCCCGACGACGAAGAAAGCCGATGTCGACGGGGTGCCCGTCGTTGAGCCCACGCAGACGGCCCCGGTAACCTTTTCGCCCTGAGTCAGCGTCTCCCACTCCGCCCCCGGCTCTAACCGCAGCGACTGAAATGCATCGGCGGTATATGTGTATAGTGTGTTGTTGAAAATAACAGAACACGCGTTGTTCAACGCGGTTTCCGGCTGAGGGAGTGACATTATAGCCGAATCTCCACGCCGGTCCAGGACAGGAACGACGGGGAGGCGCGCCCCAATTGGTGCCTCCGACGCAGAGGGGATGAGCCTCGATGAGGATATAGCGCCGTAATCACAAGCACATGTCGACTTGGATGTCTTTTTCTTTTCCAGTCTTGTGAGCGTCGTCGAGGTTCACGAGATGGCGGTGTAAGAACTGATGACGGCCCGACGGTCTAGTGTAGCAGGAAGAACGGGAGAACACCGCCTGCGTCGATTTGGAAACTCGAGGACCGGCCCCTGTTGGTGGGAGGGAAACAAGGCGATCGACGGAACAAAACTCTGGGTTGTTTCCGGGAAGCAAACAGGACGCGACTGCCCGCGGTCGATTGTGATGGCTGTCAGGAAGGAAACAACGCTCTGCTGTCCTGAAGGGGTTCGTGTCGCAGGATGGAGAGGGGTTGCGTGGACTGCCCGTTTCTGCCGCGAAATGTTTGATGGGACGCACACGATCCTCCTGAGAGCCCCTGGCAGGCAACGTTCTCGAGTCTGGGACAGTGCGTACAGCGGGCTTGCTGCGTTTCGACGAGAAAAGCGAACCGGATGGTGATGCTCAACGAGTTGGCAAATCGCAGAGTGCTTCGGATAAGGTACCGACCAAAGGCAAACCCTCGACTTCCTGAATCCTGAGCTCGGAAACGGTGACCTGACACCAGAACACACACCAAGGGAGAGAGGGGAGGGCAGGAAAGGCGCACGGCGGCGAGTGACCGGGACATCGGGCGACCGACAGCGTCAAGCGACGAGCATCCACCAGGGGAATGGGAAATGAGCCAAACGGGTTCGTGGCGGAGGGGTGTCTGACAAGGGACAGGATAACGTTACCGGGGGCCTGGTCGAATCAGGGGCGTTAGCGGGGTCAAGCAAGGGGCTCCCTCGGCGCTCATTTGTAGCCCGTCAATGCGTGCTACCTCTGAGCCCCACCCAGCAACTGTGGCCGTCTGAGGTACCGCACAGGGCGAGGGAACATGCCACCTGCATTTGCGTGGACAGGTTCCATGGCCGAAGCTGGCTAGGAGAAAGGGGGCACGGCGCAAAACATTGAAGATTGAGCAGCCTGTCCAAGTTCAACGAATCCGAATGAACACCGGCCTCGGCAAGCTGGGGCTGTTTTCCTCTCATCTCCCTGTGGGAAGATACCCCGACGCCTACGAACGAAAATAAAGAAAAGGGGCACAGGCACATTTCGTCTGAACTGCACGCAGGCGGTATCGTACACAGTAGATCGGGCGATTCCATCAATGCAGTGCAGTTAGTTCAGTTGCTTTCCCGGTCGCTTCATCAGATGCGCTTCGAAAAAATCAAATGCCGGCGCAGAAAACGGCGCTCAATACCGCTCCGGAATTTCTTGCGAGCTTGAACGGGCGCCAGTTCGTGATAAGACATGGAGCCAGGCCTGTCGCTGATTCGCTCTCTGAGCAGACTGATGTTACGATGTGGCAGACATGCGCCGAAGAGTGGGCTGCCGTCGAATGGAAGCTCGTCATGTACACTTTTTCTGAAACGCGAGTACCCTAGTCCGGATACGGACGCTAACTCGAAAAGGCAAAAGCACCTGCGACTCCACTCAGCGGAAGTGATGACCAACAGTCGATCCACCAGTGGAGGTGATGAGGAAACGGTCAAAATCCCCCCCCCAGACTGCTTGAGAACTTCAAACTGTGTGATGGACAGATCGATGTTTGTTCCCCAAGCCAACGATGATGTCACTAGCATTTCAACAACTAGTGTATATACAGTACAGACAGATACTGAAACATAGGCCTTTCGTTTATAAAGCTGGGCCAAATCGGGCACCAACCTCCACAAGGCCTCCTTTCTGAGAAGAGGGTAGTATTATCGTTACGATGTTGCACTGGAACTTTGAATGGGGAACCGCAAAATGGCCGGCGTACTTGGCATGACCGGCTGCAACCCAGCGAATGACCTAAGGTATATATTATAATACGGTATAGCACGGTAGCCGCCTGGTGGCCGCGAGCTTCGTGTCCGATGGCAGGATTGGCAGGTCGTCCCGCCGGCACCGTCTCGGCGTTCCCGTCAACAAGCCTCCATGCCGCGAACGTGAGTGGAAAAGCCCGTCAAAAATCACCAGAGGGAGAAGAGGACTTCTCCCAGACTGTCTCGTGCGGTACTTTCTCTGCCATACTAATGTTTTTGTTCCATTAAACGGCCTGCTCCTCTCGCCCGAACTTGGAGGATTCTCATTCTCGATCTCACATTCGATAATGTATGCTAAGGTAGTTGGTACTCCGAAAGCATCCCCATGACCAGCCGTCGCGCAGGATGACATCAGAGCACAGCCGAGAATCTCGCGCTTAGTGAAGGAGAGCGGTAGGTCTGAGCATGATGTGATCTGTCCCGCAACAAGAGGTGCCTTGTCTATGTAGAAGCCGGAAGTTCCTGAAACGATAAAGATCTGGAACAGGTATGTACTGTACCTTGGTTTGACCATAGCTTCGTACATTTTCATACGATAGCGCACGAGATTATAAACAGAGACTGCGGGTTCTAGACGCCGTAGGAAGCATAGCAAGAAGAATTGTACTGTAGGCTTGCATGCGGCGACACTGCGCAAGAGCCAGAACGCAGAATTAAGACTGCCCGAGATCAGCATTACTGGCCCGTGCGAAGGCAGCAGACTGCAAAATTCACGGTCGACGAGCGGTTGTCTGGGCACCTCTACCGGAGTTTCAGTAGACACCTTGCCGAAGTTGGAAGCCGGGGACGCAGCCTTCTCTGGCGTGCCAAACTTCGCAGTGCCTGACGGCCTCGCTGTCGGCGGGCCGCGCCAGCTCAGTCAGTCCGTCATATCACCGCGGGAAGGGAGGTTCCATAGCTCGTTTCATGGAAACAGAGAGCGGCCATCCTGCCTGTGTCGTACAGTCTTGAATTTGGGTATCACGCTTGGTTAACCATCTAGAAACAATCCCTTCTATGCCCACCGACTCCGTCCTGAAAGCAAAAGCCAGATGATATACTCGCTCCGTGGAATCACGACGAAAAACAAACGCTTTCCTACCCAACTCTCCCGAAAAGAAAGGAAAAAGAAAAGTCAAAAGACAAAAGACAAAACTCCGCTCTATGCCCGGCCGTTCCCAGGGAAAAAGTAAAAACCACAACAACAAACGCTGGTGACCCAACCGCTCCTTTTTGCAACCTCCTTGACAAAGCCTCGCTGATAGTAAAACATGAAAAAACAGAAAAACAAAACGCTTCGAAATCCTCAAGTTCGCTTTTTGTACCCATTTCAATCCCTGAATTTCACTCCCTTGATCCACTGTCAGCACCCGCGAGAATACAAAACGACAAACAAGAATTCTCACCAGTCCATATCCATCTCGTCGCATTCTGCGACGTCAATCTCCGTCTCCTCGTAGTCCGCAGACTATGCAGACAAGACAAAAGCCTCTGGGGGCAACTCCGCCCGCTTCTCCTGAAACGACTTGAGAGCCAAGTCGAAATTCCAAGCCGCCGGGCCGGACAAGCACAGCCGAGAGTACTCGGCATTCATCCCCGTCTGCTTGGACAGCTCCTGGACCATCAACGCCTGCGTCGCCTCGTCCGGGATAGGAGGCGCCGCCATGACGGGAGCCGCCGCGATGGGAGCAGCGGCGACGGGAGCGACGGGTACCGGCATCGCCACGCTGGCTTTCTGTGGCGTCCAGTCTTTTAGCGTCAGCTCATCGCTGACGACTCGGTAGGGGTGGGGAGCCCCGGGCTTGCTGGGACCGAGCACAAAAGACCGCGCGAACTTGCGGATGCCCGCCGGCTGCTGACTCGGGTCGAGCTCTTCGAATTGGCTAACGACGTTAATCGTCAGGCCTATTGCTGAGGGCTGCCCGGAAGGGTCGAGGAGGTTGGGGAACGTGTGGCAGTCCACCTGCCACTGTTCGGGTTGGTCCAGACCAGCATGCCGTGTGGGAGGCAGCAGAGCCCATAGCTCGGAAATGAGGCTGACTCCAGTGAACAACCGCTGCTGGGTCCGGGGGTTCCGGACGCCGAGCTTAGCGATGTCGCGGGAGTATTTGTTATATGACTCCGAGTCAACGGAGTTGGCACCGGTGTTAATGGAGAACACTGACTCGTCGTCGTAAAACTGCGCGGCGAGGGCACGCCGATCGTGGTCGTAGAGCGAGAAGAACCCGTGGAGAAAGGTGCCCGCGACGTTGTTCGACCCGTCCCGAATGTTAGAAGGGAGTCTGGGCAGTGGTGTGGGAATGAAGGCTTTCAGATTCTCGGTCGCCTCTTCGGGGGTCCTAACCCGCTCGCCGTTCAGAATTTGTAATGAGGGAAACCAGTCGGTGATTTGAGTGCGGTAGTTTGGCTGCGCGACAACTGGATTTCCAACAAGATGAAGCTCCTCCAGGTACCGGAATTCATGTCGCCACTTGGAGATTTTGGAGAGGTCCTCGAGCTTGTTGCCACTCAGGTCGAGGCGACGAAGACGCGGCAGGGTACGGGCTAGCGTGAAGACGTTGCCAACGTCTACGATGTCGTTATTTGCAAGTGAGACGGCCTGGATGGCGGCTTCTTTCTCGGCGGCATTATCGTATTGAGTATTCGTCAGGTGGAGAAGTGCTTTGAATGACTTCTCCGCCAGCGACGTGGTGGCAAAGCTGCCCATGCTGATAAGGGTGGGATCCGACCCCAGTGCTGCCAGGTTCAGCAATCTCTGCTGGGCATCGTATCGTGAAGCCAAGACTGCAATGAGTTTTTGCTTGGTCTCCGCCGCTTTCCCATCCGACTCGTTTGTAGAGGTAGCGCCTTGTACCGGCATCGGGTCGCTGGCTTCCTCGATCGTCAATGGAGCTCCGGCGTATGTGAAACCATTCAACCGCAATACATGTGGCGCATCATCTTTCGAAACTTTGACGAAGACATGGTCTCCGTGAAGAACCCCCTGGAACGTGTTAGGACACTACAACAGGGTGCAGCAGGAAAGGCTAAGAGTGAAGGAGGCCATACTCTGCCGAGGGTGATCGGCCGCTCCTTGGACGACTTCCGCTCAAGGAAGTCGAGAAGCGAGCGAAGACCGCCGTCTGGATTGTTGGCCGCTTTGCTGTCCTTGAGACCGCTGATCTTGAGGGTGGTTTTGTTGAATTGCGCTTTCGAAGTGCGACCGGCGCCATCGCTCTCTGACACATAGTTCTTGACATTCTGTGCGAGGCGTGACGATGACCGGGCCGATCTGCCACCTCGGACACCGCGGTTCCCCCGGGAAGAACGGGTAGCGGCAGTGGTTCTATCCATTGAGACATCCCCATCCTGGTCTGTCCTGGGCGCAGCGCGGTGCTTTCCGACCCCGGCACCTCGAGAAGCCCGCGGGGCAGGCCTGCCTCTGTGGCCGGCGCGAGAACCTGTGGGAGGTGCCATCGTCGCGGAGACTCAGCGGAGCGAAAATCCTGATTCGAATGCGGTTTCCCCAGCTTGGAGTTGTCAATTTGAAGAAGCAGCATGTACTGGAAGTGCTGGATGTGGAATGTGGAATGCGCGATGCACAATGCACAATGGAGAACTGAATCGGAAACAACGTTGGAACTGGAGACACAAACTGCACGCGTGAAGCAAAGAGCGCCGGCCCTCCTTGACAGTCCCACCTAGCATGTGGAGCTAGCAGGTGGGGCAGCTCAGCCTTGCACCGGAGCTTTCCGAGCTCTTGGATTGCATCAGGACATCACACACACGATAGGTTGGGAGAACGCAGAGCTTGATTCACACACTGGTAAGCCAAGGGGCAATCCCAAATTCAGAGTGTTTCTATCGAGTACAGTTTGTTTTCTGTATACCACACGAAAAGCCATGGACTTCCTGGACCGCCGCAGTCGGAAAGACCGTCAATCACGTGGCTTGGCGCCTTGACGCGTCGCGCGTCATCATTCCGTCGCGTCTTCCTTCAGTTCTATCGAATCCCTGGGAACGTTCCAACCCGCGGCATCGCCAAACTCCCGTCCCCTGTCTCACAACGAGTAAGCGGGGTACCATCTCACTCAGAACACCCGAAAAAACTAGCCCGGGATTTACACAGCTCGAATCGGGCACCGTCTGATGTGACACGCATTTGGCCTTTGGATTTTGGGCTGCTGCAGCCTAAAAGACGCTCAACGAGAAACATCATGGACGACGACGAGTTTGACGAGATTTCCGACGAGGACCTGCTTCTAGCGCTTACTCAAGCTACCGATGCCGCAGCGACGCCTTTGGGTGAGGAAGGGAACCTGCACGAGACACGCCGAGGTGACCTTCATTCCAGGCCATCCGCTCCGCCGGTCAACCCGACCAGAGTCCCGCCTCTGTGCCGGGGCCCACCTCCACGTCAAACCCGCGTCGTCGGTGCTCCAAGCTCGTTCAGCAGACCTTGGGCCGCAGGAAGCAGGGCAGGACCGGACGCTGAGGACCTGCCTGACGACGCGCTTGACAGTTCGCCCAAGAAGCTTGGCCGTGTCCCCAGCGGCAGACCGCACACACAGAGATCGACGGCGCCGCGCCAGACCTTCCGCCAGACTACCCTGTGGGGAAACACGCTACGGGACGACAGCGGGGGAGAATCGCAGACCCAGACCAGTCGCCCGTTCCGCGTCGACCTTCCCCAGGAGGACCCGACCCACCATGAACTCGACCATCATGAGCTCTCCACGTGGATCTATCCCCTAAATCTCGGACCCATTCGAGACTACCAATTCAGCATCGTCAAGAATGGTCTCTTCCACAACACTCTGGTGGCCTTGCCTACCGGCTTAGGCAAGACCTTCATCGCCGCGACCGTCATGCTCAACTACTTCCGCTGGACCAAGCGTGCCAAGATCGTCTTTGTGGCGCCCACCAAGCCCCTGGCGTCTCAGCAGGTCCAAGCCTGTCTCAACGTGGCCGGCATCCCACGGTCCCAGGCAACCCTGCTGACGGGTGAGACGCCTCCGGTCTTGCGGGAGGCAGAGTGGGAGAGCAAGCGGCTGTTCTTCATGACCCCGCAGACCCTGATGAACGACCTCTCCAAGGGTTACGCGGATCCCAAATCCATTGTGCTGCTTGTTATCGACGAGGCTCACCGCGCAACCGGGGACTACGCGTATGTCAAGGTTGCCGAGTTCATACGGCGCTTCTCAAAGAGCTTCCGGGTCCTTGCCCTGACAGCCACGCCAGGGTCAACGGTCGAGGGGGTGCAGGAGATTATCGACAACCTCGGCATCGCCCACGTGGAAATCAGGACGGAGGAGTCGATCGATATCCGCCAATATGTCCATTCACGGAGCATCGACACAGTGACCTTTGACCCGTCCGACGAGATGAGCGAGGTGAAGGGCCTATTCTCGAAGGCCCTCAAGCCTTTGGTGGACAAGCTGAGTTCGCAAAATATATACTTCGGCAGGGACCCCATGAGCTTGACGACGTACGGCCTGCTCAAGTCGAGAAACGAGTGGATGGCAGGACCCGGCAGGCGTGTGAACCAGGGCACAAAGTTCATGATGATGGCCGTGTTTGGCATCCTTCAGAGCCTGGCCCACTCCATCAAATTGCTCAACTTCCACGGCATCAAGCCCTTCTACAACAGTCTCGCCGAATTCCGGGCTACCGAGGAAGCGAAGCCGGGACAGGGCTCGAAACTTAAACGACAGCTCCTTCGCGATGAAAGCTTCCGGAAGATGATGTCCATGATCGAACGCTGGATGAAGGTGGAAGGGTTCAACGGCCACCCAAAACTGACCTATCTTTGCGAAACACTCGTCAACCACTTCATGGACGCTGGTGAAGGCTCCAACACGAGAGCCATTGTCTTTAGCGAATACCGCGACAGCGCCGAGGAGATTGTCCGCTTCCTGAACACTCAACCACTCATCAAGGCCACCGTCTTCGTCGGCCAGGCCGATTCGAAGAGGAGTGAGGGCATGAAGCAAAAGCAACAGATTGAAACAATAGAGAGGTTCAAGAGCGGCAGCTTCAATGTCCTCGTCGCCACGTCCATCGGTGAGGAGGGTTTGGACATTGGTCAGGTCGACCTGATCGTGTGCTACGATGCCTCGGCCTCGCCGATACGCATGCTGCAGCGAATGGGCCGTACAGGGAGAAAGCGAGCAGGGAACATCGTGTTACTGCTGATGAAGGGCAAGGAAGAGGAGAAATTCATGGAAGCAAAAGACAACTACGAGAAAATGCAGCAGCTCATCTGCAACGGTGACAGATTCTCCTTCCGCCACGACCTCTCTGCAAGAATTATTCCCCGCGATATTAGGCCTGAGGTCGAGAAGCGGCATGTCGACATCCCCATCGAGAATTCCCAAGACACGTCTCTGCCGGAGCCCAAAAAGACACCGGCGGGTTTGAGAAAGAAGCCTGCCAAAAAGAAATTCAATATGCCGGACGGCGTGGAAACGGGCTTCATGAGAGCTTCGCTTTTCGGCCGACCGGCGGGACAGGCTGGCAAAGCCCCCAGACAGCCAGCCGAAACTGATTTCCTGGCCGAGGTGCCTGAACTGGAGAAGGTTCTGTTGAGCAAGCCGCAAACGGACCGCTTTGAGAGGCTGTACAAAAGCCTCCCGGGGACCCGCCTCGACAAAGTACAAGAGCTTGGCTTCGATGATCTCAACATTGGAGCCCATCCAGCTGCCCAGAGAGTGCTCCGTCGTACTGTCAACCTAAAGCATGGCGAGTACACGAAGAGGTGCGTGAGGCTATTCAGAGCTTTGGGCCAATACCAAGATCCCTTGAGACCGTTCGCTTCCCCGTATGGCGAGAGAGAGACAGCATCATGGGAGCAACTGCCGATCATGCCGTTTGCAGATGAACTAGACAGAGGGACTACCCGAAACGAGAAAGACCACAGGTCTCCAGCGTCCAGGAAGACAGGTAACAGCAAAACTACTAGAAAACGTAGAGCGGAGCCGGGCCTCTTCAGCGACTGCGAAGAGGCAGACGACAACGAAAACGAGGATGGAACGGACACGGCAGCCGAAGAGACCTTGCCACGAAGAAACCGTGGCCGTGGCCGTGGGCGGGCAGCGACGAAAAGGGGTCGAGGGGCCCTCAAGCGGGTCGGCGATCATCTTGAAGAGTGGGGGGACGACTGCACCCGAACCAGCGACCTGGAAGAAACAGATGGCTCCGACAGTGGTGGCGATCTTGACGATTTCATCGTCGCAGACGATGTGCTCACATCGCGCAACCGGCAAAGATCGGCTGATCCTACAACGACGGGCTCATCTGGTCTCAGCCTGAGACACGAGGACGGAGGGCAGGCCCCCGTCTGGGAGAAACCCTACTACGAACCGATTGAGTTTGACCCGACCCAGAATACAACAGATGACGACGAGATGCCCGATCTGGCCGAGCTAGTTGCTAAGAGCACGTCGGCGAAGAAGGCAACGGAGCCAACTAAGTCGAGGGCCATGTATACAGAGGAGGAAGAGGATACCGCTGATGAGCTGCCTCGGCCGTCCCCGCGCAAGCCGCCGACGAAGAGGAGGCGGCAGGTACTTGCCGACCACGATGATGATGAATGATGCACTTTCTCAGAACCGTTTGGGGAATCTGCTGATTACTAGCTCGAAATTCAGACCACCGTCGGCCAGGTTGCGTATAAGCACTTGCGGACGAGACCAATGATACCTTGGGCATACAATATATGTTCTTTAACATTGGAAGCCGATACCTACCTAGTGATGTGGATCATGTTGAGTCTTCTTTTACTCCTTAAGGACGGTCCTGCCACTTGGCCATGACCGCTCATTCCAAAGCACACCTCAGACTCTTTTTCTTCCCGTTCTATCCAACGCCGTTAACCAGTATTAATTGGCTTGCATTCTGCGCCCCCAAGGGACATATTCGGCCCCTGTCCTCCTTCCCCGTCAGTAAATGTATATATATCCGCACCCTTCCCGTCTTCATACTGCCATTCCTCCTCTTTCCCTCCCCTCCTCTTCCTCCTCCTCCTCCTCCTGCTGACCAAATGGAAATAACACCCCGTCAGACCGCATCCACCCCTCCACACACCTCCTCGCAAAGGATCCCGGCGGTAAATCTGCCTCCACCCCACTCCAGTCAAGCGCGTTGACTCGCGCCGCGAGCAAAGGGTTCCGCTGGGGCAGCCTGCGGCGCAGAGAGGGCCATCGGAGCAGCAGGCTTGCGATCATCTGTCCCGGCGAAAGGGAATCGAAGTCCGGGAGGAGGAGGTAGGAGCGGAGGCTGGAAATGAGGAAGGTTGCTTCGCGGGTTGTGTAGTGGTGGCTCGATCCTGGTGGAAGGTGGTTGGTACGGGTATAACTGGAGGGTTGGGGGGTCGGTGATGGCGGGTAGTAGGGCGGGAGGGTTGGAGGGAGTGGAAAGGCAGCGGAAAGGGGGGGAACCGCGGGTGAAGAAGAGCGGGGATTCAGACCGTAGACGCGGTTGCTGCTGCCTTGGTGAGAACGCCGGGTCATGCTTATTAGCTTGGGGGTGTAGCGGATCGCGATGGTGGCGTACTCGAGACGGGGAGATGTCGGCGATGGAGCGAGTGGAGGGGCGAGAGCGGTTCCGACGTGATCTTTTGATTCCTCACGAGGGCAGTCGTGGTCACCGCGCTGCTCGTGCTCAGTCAGGGATCCCGAATCGAAAACAGGGCCAGCGTACAACTTCCATACATGAGGACTCGTGGAGTTCCAGGGCGGAGAGCTCCTCAGCCCGTCATACGCAGGACGAAGACACCGGGTGTTTATGGCACTGTTGGCATTAGGCTCGTCTTTCCTGATGGTATTGTTCCGTCCCGCCTCGTCGGCAGTCCTGGGCCGCTGTGTCGTCTGGATGGCCGCCAGGGGCACCGCGTGTTGCACCATCTCCGAGAACGTGGGCTTGTCAGTCACAGGCGGAAGCTTGGGTGTTCTCTTGTGCTCGGGAGCCGGATTCCGGGGCTGTGATGGTATCTCTGCTACACTCGGAGGTGATAGAGTCGTCTTCTTCGGCCGTATAACCCGAGTCTTTGACTTCAGGGCCTCCCGAAGAGCCATGGCTTGCACGGCGGGCAACTGGTCGAGAATCTGAATGTCACCGTTGAGATATTGCAACGTTTCCCTGCGAAAGTACTCCTTGGGGTAAGCTGGCCCGTTACTCCGGATGGTAGCTGTACCTTTGCGTCCATTAGTGGGCATCGCAGCCTCGGGTTGGTGTACGTCTACCTCGGCGGTCTTACTGGTGTTCTTCTTCACAAACGCCCAGCACTGCAGCAGAGAGTAGGCGAGGCTCATCCTTGTCTGAGCAATGGACAGCCAGAACTGCCAGCTCTGCTCAGCCTGTGTCTCGCCTGCTAGCCCAAGCAGCCGCCTCTTGAAAGAGAAAGGAAGCTACCGTACACCAACGGGTCAAAACTCCTGATTATCTCATTGAACCAGAGCCCGATAAGACAGATAATCGGTTAGGAAAGTTCGCTTGTGCTCTGGAATAAGTCCCGGACCCAACGGCGGGCAACAACCGCTTTAATACCGTCCTTGTGACTTCTCTGCTCCCTTTGAACCTCGAAGCAAACAATGCCGGTTGGCCCTGTTGACAAAGACGCGATCTCAATAATGGACAAACCCATTGTTTCATGGTTGGTGAATGATGCCGCTTTTGCCGCAACAAACAATGCCTTTCCGTCGTTTCCTTACTCTTCGAGATGGGCAGCCACATTGGTCTCGCCTTTATTTCACACCGCTTAAGAGTCGTGGATATAGCCTCGCCCCGAGGTAAATGGGAGAAGTGTGCACAGTCAGAGCTGACCATTCATACCAAACAGCTGAATACATCGTCATCAGTCATATACCCAAGGTAAAAGAGAGAACTTAACATACATTCAAGGACCCCACGATAATGCACATCATCAGATGGACGAGAGGCACAAGCCTAGCCGGCACGAGAGCAGCCTTTCCTGCACTTTTCTTAATTTCTGCTGCGGTGGCGAACCTAAGGACACGAGTCACTCAACAGCTCTCCTCCCCAGACCCGCGGCCCAAGCCACACCTGGGCTCTCTAGACGCAACGGAGTCAGGGGCAGGGCTACCCAGCGACGGACAGCTCATCCCAAGAGGGCTGCTGGTCCGGGCAGGACAACCGCGGCACCCCAGCACCGGCAGCAGTATCCCCCCAAAACGGCACGAATGGACCCCAGGCCGAACGGCGGGAACAACACATATCGGCAACCACAGCAAGTGCCAAGAGCAATCAACACTCCCATATTGACACCGCCGTCCTACCCAAAGCGTGCTAAGCGTCCCGCGGAGCTGAGGGTAAAGACTACGTTCAGCACCCCGCCGCACAGGGGCTCGAGGAGGGCGGTGCCGTCGGTGTCCGGTTACATGCCCGTCTCGCCCTTGGGCCCAGACGAGTCGTGCGGTCCTAGCCTTCCTGTATCACCCCTCTAAGAGACCTGCCGCTGCAGTGGTCAATTTAGGAGAGATACACAAACTGTTGGTTGGATGAAAGAGGTTTACGCGAGACCGGATACCTTAGCTAACAGTAGCCTGGGATTGGACAGGCTCGGCAGGTTAAAGAAATAGGTAGGTAGGTAAGGGCTGGCTTGTTGGAGAAAGGTGAAAGGGGGCCAAGAGTGAGGGAGATCTTTTTGGCTGTGTGGATGCTGCAGGCAGGTCCAACTGGTTGTTCGAGACATTTGCTGCGATGTTCCAAGAAAGCTTAGCTAGTACCAGAACAACTCGATGTTCGTTGGGAATAGCCGCGTCCGGCACCGTTCCCTGCTGCCTTGAATATGTGTGATGACGAGACGGCAGAGGGGAAAGGGGAAGAATGTTGTTGCCTTCACCACTCTGCTCCTCTTCTCTTGAGACTATCTCCAGATGGATGTGGACGCGTTCACCCACCGATGCTTCGCAGGGAAGGCTTGCGGATATTGCCTGCCATATCGGACCCCGCTCATCAGATCGAGTGAGAGATGGAGGCGCCGAAAGAATTCAGTTGCCTGGTTGGCAAGTGGGCAAAGAGAGACGAGTCGACAAGCTGGCCACGCAGCATTACGTTCTTCTTCCCCAGGCATTTACCATTGGCACGAGGCCCCCAAGTTCTCTGCCGTTTCATTCGTGGAGGTGTGTCCCCGTAGGGCTGAGCTGCGTGTCCTGTCCCTTTGGCTCGATGCAAGAGACGCGATGTGGTGCGTTGCCCAGCCCTGAGTGGTCCTTCTCTCTCGGGTGAGTTGCCCAGGCCGGAAAGACGGCGGCTTGGCTCATTCATGGCGCGAGCGCACAGCGCGGGAGTGGCTCGCAGGAAACCACTATGTCTTATTTTCTTCATGTGTGGCGACTGCGAGCCTGCGAGGTCCTACAGCGGGAGAACCCGGTCGAGCCCGGTCTCCTTCCGTACCCACTCCAAGATCGTCCAGCCCTACGAGGCCGAGAGGGTAACACTGGGACACTGCAGGGCAGCGTGGCCACCTCTCAGCCAATCCCCGACCTCCGTGGGATTGCCGGTCCTCTCTCCACCGACCGTAGCCGTCCCTTCCTCAACTCTCGAGACGGTTTGATATGCAAGTCGGCATGGTCGTGTGCATTCAGATGCTGTGTGATCCTGCAGCTGGCTGTGAACTCCTGTCTCTTTGGCTATCAGAAGGCACGCATTGGCGTTTGGTTCACATGAAAGTCGACGAGCCAGCTTCGATCTCCTTCTGTTGCCATCTGTTCGTTCCGAGAGGAGGTTGGGGGCCGCGCCAGAGTCGCTTCAGCTGGTTGCTGCCATCTCCAAGCCGCACTGCTGTATGCCTCCCATCGACGCTTTCAGTTTTGCTAACACGGGCGTGCCAATGTGACTTTGTACTACAGTGTTTGCGTATGCACTTCCATGGTACCGTAATCAACTGCGCACCACAGAAGTGTGCAGTGCCCATCAAGGTATTGCAAACGTTCGAGCTTGTTGGCTGAGCCGTGGGGCCGCTCCGTCTCCGACCGGGGCTCACGGACCACAGCGTAGGTTAACGGTATTAGGGTTCAGGTTGGTTTTCGAAAGGAGCCATCGGATGTCAGGAAGAGCCCGACAGCCAGACTACCCTGCTCATTTACCTCCAAGGCTTGCAGAGGGATCCAAGAAGGTTCCAACCTTCTTGAACTTCAAGAACATGAGAAGGAAGCGGCTGTAAACACAGCGGAACGAGGGGTGCAGCCACCCCTTTCCTGCCACAGCTATGCACTGAGAAGGGGCTGCACGGTGAACCAGCACAGATGAGAACGGCTGGGCCACTTGAGCCGGGCAGTCATGCAGCTGTTGTGGCCCATACCGACCACACACAGTAGTTGCCGCCCAGTGTGGACGGAACCGAACACAAGGCCCTTGCCGTAGTAACTAACCCGAATAGCGTCAACGCCTTGGTTTGCGGCGTTGATAGGCGTGTCGACATGTCGGACCGTTGACGTGTCTCGTCCACAGCGCCCGATCTCCAGCATCGCAACGTTCGTTATTCCCTGCGCGGCTCTTTCTTGAATCGTTTGCGACACTCGTCATATTCTTGGCTCGAAATCTGTCTGCCTCTTTTAAACTTTCAGGTTGTCCTCAACCCGGACGTCACGAAGCGAGGACGGCTGTGACGGTTGTTGGTCTTGGTTCGGATTGCGGGGACAACAGTTGCAGGACATGCCATCCGCTACTTGAGGACCCCACTGGACGGCAGCTCAAGCGGAAACGAAGGAGTTTCCTTTTAACAGCAGCTGGCCGAGACATCTCCAGGGACTTGACTTTGGAGACAAACAGGCGCTATCAACTGTGATTGGAACCATGCAGCACCGCAATCGAAGGATTCAAGTCTGGCCAATGGAAAAGTGTTCTTGTTGAGCTGCGCCTGCCTGTGCCCCACCTATTGCCAGGGACCCCGGTCAGCAGAGCAGGCAGCAGCGTTGAACGGACCACCGCATTTCTCATCATCTTTCCAGAGCCCGGCTCGCGACGAACCTCTCATTCCCGAGTCTTTTGTCGCCCGCGTTTCGTGTCTTTCCCCCCCTTTTTTTGACACCTTTCGCACCTGAGGCCATCCTGACTGACCTCACACAGTGTCTTTCCTTTTGGATTGCAAGGAAGACTCTGCTGAGCTCAGACAGCTAAAGCCTCCCGCAACCCTCTGCCGCCGCCCCTTCGTTAGAGCACTTCTCTCCCCTTCGACGCGAATCTGTCTGACGTTGGCCTTGTCCACTTCTCGTGCCCTTATTCAGATCCTCTCCAGCGGGACACATTTACGAAGGGCACATTCCATCCATCGCTCCCATCGCCAGGTCCTGATTCCATTTGCATTTCGGGTCCCTGGCGCTTCTCGCTGCATCCCATCCCAAGCTCCGTAAGTTAATACCTTCTCATCCTTGGCACTGCTCTCTCGATCCTGCTCGTCACCTGTCCGATTATCCGGGGAGAGGACTGGGAAGACTACTGCATGTGTTGCTGCAAGTCAACTGTGACTCACGAACTCAGTGTCGCTCGACCGTACAATGAACACCATTGATCGCTGACCTGAGGAATCGACACAGTGTCCCGCCCACCGATTGTCACAGCTCTGGGGTTCCCCCCACTCCCGACAATCATGTCTTCCAATCCCCGTAGGACTCCGGTGACTCGCTCGGGCTCGAGGGGCCTGACGGTTAAGACCAACATGGTCCTCAAGAAGGGTGCAACTTTCCATTCCCCTACAACCCCTCCCGAGTCGCCCGAGAGAGTCTTCCGACCGCCGCCGCTGCCCCGTCGATCGCAAACAAACCTGGACGATGTCATTGATGCTCACCGCCGCCGTGTCGCCTTGACCCTTGGTGACATTGACAAGACACTCGCCGGTTCTTCTACCGACGACTCGCTCGCCGCACCGGCGCGCAAGAAGACTCTGCGAGACGAGACTCTTCCTCTTCCCCGAGGAGTGCTCGACCACACCCTCGATTCGGTTATGGCCAAGGAGCAGCCGGCCGAGCGCCGGATGCTCCGGCCTCGAACGCGCCGCCCTTCCCGCTTTCACGATTCGGACAGCGGCCTGGGTACTTCTATCGCCTCGAGCAAAGAGAAGGAGGCTACTGCCAAGAAGGAGAAGACGGTGAAGGTGTCGGCAGTTACGAAGTCGGCCGCCGCTCGCTCGACCGATGCCTACAGTGTTGCCGGCCTCAGCCCTCGCGCCACTAGCCGTATCTGCGAGCATACCCTCAAGCCGCTGCTTGGAAATGCTGTCTTCAAAGACTTCCACCCGCTCCTGCTCGAATGCCCGAGGAAGATCCAGCAAAAGGAGATCGTCTGCCTCAGAGACCTCGAGAAGACTTTGCTTTTAACCGCTCCAGTAAGTGAGCTCATGGCTGACACAAGTGTGAGGGGTGATACTTATCGCTCCCTGATTTTAAAGGAGAGGGCCAAGGCCGCTGGACTCTATCTCGACTTCTGCCTCACGACAATCCGATGCATCCAGGCGACAGTTGAATACCTCAGTGACCGGGAACAAACTCGCCCCCGCGACGTCCCCTACAGCAACGGCTATTTCATCGACCTCGTCGATCAAATACGGCAATACGCCCAGCAACTTGCTGACGCAAAGGAGAAAGGTGCTCAAAACGAGATGGATGTGGACCCGTATGACTCCTTCCCTCTGGTCGTACCTGTCGCTCTCCCTAACGCGTTGACTAGCACTGATGAGATCAAGCTCCATGGCGGGATCCAGATCAATGGACGTCCTGCCGAGCTTGTTCGCGTTAAGAAGAACGGGAAGATGATCTCGATGGCCACGGGGGAGGTCATCGAGAAGATCGATGAGGAACCCGATAGCGCGGTGAGATTCAAGCGCTCGGCCAGCCAGGAGCTAGTAGATGAAGAGGAGATCATGCGGTCCATGGCGAGGCGGAAGAAGAATGCCAGCCCCGAGGAACTCGCGCCCAAGAAGTGCCGCGAGCCTGGCTGCAATAAGGAGTTCAAGCGTCCCTGCGACCTGACCAAGCATGAGAAAACGCACTCGCGACCGTGGAAGTGTCCCGTCCCCACTTGCAAGTACCACGAGTACGGGTGGCCCACCGAGAAGGAGATGGACCGCCACCACAATGACAAGCACTCATCCAGCCCGCCGATGTTCGAGTGCTTGTACAAGCCGTGCCCGTACAAGTCCAAGCGGGAGTCGAACTGCAAGCAGCACATGGAGAAGGCTCACGGGTGGACCTATGTCCGCACCAAGACGAACGGCAAGAAGTCTGGGTCCAGCGTCGCTGGCAACTCGGCCCAACCCACTCCACAGCTCCAGAACATCCCGACTCCTCCCAGCGAGCATAGTGTGGGAGTGGCCACACCTCCTGACGACTGGAGCCGGGTTTACGGGAGCAATCTTGACTTCCCTACCTATATCCCCAACGATGCGAACTTCGGCATGATCCCTCAAGAGATTTCGCTGGACTACTCTCCCATAGACAACCCCACTCCATCCACCGATTCTGGTCTCGACCACAACTCGGCCTATCAGGATATCGCCACCGACTTCACCATGTATGAGGACATCTACAGTGCTCCCGTTCAGCTGCCCACTCCTCCTGCTCTCCATTCCAACATCTACAATAAGGATGTGACTCAACAATTCATGCCGTACGCTGCGGCCGAGCTGTGCCAACCCCAGCCGGCCCAGCTCTCGCCCGCTGGCCAAGCGAATGCCATGCTTTATACACCCAACTCTCTGGCGGAGTTGGACGAGGGCTTCGATGAGCATAACAACGAGTTTGCTGCGATTGCCAACACTGTCAACGGCGGTGACTTCATCCTCTTTCCCAACGGTGGAGTCTCGAAGCCAATGTTCAACGAATCTCTGTTTGCCACAACCGACATCCCAAGCATGGGTACCGGGCTCTCTCAACCGTCGTCTCAAGACCTGCTGAACGCCCTCAATGTCGATTGGTCGGCGCAGGATCTCAGCGCTTACCTCCCGTACTAAGCGTGAGGCGCAGACATGGGGACACAGATTAGATCGAAGGTCTCCGGGGAGTATCCGTTGCATACGATGGGAATAAAAAGAGCTTCCCCTTTCTCCACGATACTAAACCTGATGACCGTTCTCGTTGGGAGATGAACAGGGAGATGAAGGTCTGTTATGAAGTAATGAAGCGGGAGTTAGCAATTTGCAGAGATTGGTACCGCGGATCTCTGTGGGAAATGCACTGTCAGGACGCGCCGTCTCCACTTGTATCTCGATAGCTGATTTTTCTGAGTTTTATGTCGATTCTCTTGACGCCTTGCGTCTTTCGACTTCTTTTCCATTGACAGCGAGATGGCAGAGGCACCGCAGCTGATGGAATGATGAATATCGTTTCCCACGAAGAAGTCCTGGAAGACAAGTGATCTTTCTAGCGGTCGGGTATTTTAACTAGGTAGATTCCTCTCAGTACTGAATGGTTTCAGACCAGACAGATTGAGTCTCACTGAAGCAGTATCATAAAGCTATTTTTGTCTGCTGAATGATTCACCACGCCCGACGACTTGTGGCCCGTGCACAGTGGAGTTCGCCTTTGAGGGAAGGAGCTCGGGGGCTCGGCCGAATATTTTTGCTCTTTTCGCACCTCACCGGAAGTCTTTTCATGCTGCTTGCTCCCATCTCTGTGACGGAAAACGTGCACGACATGCGCGGCGACTGATGGACTGGCAAGCTACCAGAGCGGTTTCTTAGGTCCCGAACATACTTGTTGAACCGTTAGTACCTGTGTACTTCATTCTTGTCCCCGGCAATACCGGTACCGAGGGACGACTTCGAGTTCCCCGTCATGAAAGGTTTCTTTCCCTTGGTAAGGTATACCTCTCCCCCCTTTCCCTGAGATTCTGCCGCCCATTCCCGCACTTCAAAAGAAGGGAAGAGGAAGAGCAAAAAGCCATCACATGATGATCTTCGCAACGCCGGTTGCAACCCTCATTTTATTCATAATAGGAAGAGCCGTCTGAACCGCCCCGGGGCTATTTCCCCCCGTCCCCTCTTTCAAGCTTTGGTTTGTCTGAGGGGACGGGGGTTGCCTCCTCGGCTGACCTGCTGTCTAGCCTCTTTTTCGTCTCCTTTCCTTGCTCGCTCCTCGCTGCCTCAACCGGCCCGGGGAACGCCTGCATCGTCATATGCTGGCGGGGCTGAGGGTTGGAAGGGGGAAAGAGGGAGGTGGTTGGGCGGTGGGGCTGGTGCTGCTTATAATCTGGGTTTCTGAAGGGCTTCTTGCTTTTTACTTGATTGTGAATCGGAGCATTTGAGCGTACCTATGTATGGGGCGGGTTGCTAACTTGTCCGAGTGTTGTCCTAGTGCCGGGTTAAATAGGTGCCAACGATCGAACCGATCGACTGCCCGAAGACGACGACAGACGTGGCACCATAAGTATATCCTGCCATGTTAGCTTCCCTGTCAAAGTCTGGTCGAACCCTGATGTGGTACACGATACGTGATACGATGCTTCGAGCCCCCTCCAAGCTCAGCGGTTGTATAAATGTTACACGTCCAAAGCAAGATAGTTCAAACAGCAGCAGGAGAGTGACATGTGCGATTATTCTGGACAAATCCCGACTGGAGTGATGTGGTCTTAATTTTCGATATTGCGTCCCTACCTAGTTTCCAGCGCAAGTGAGGCTTTGATCTCCATTATGATTGGAGACTGGTTGCCTGGTCCAAATTCTTGAATCCCATAGCCACCGAAGCAGCACCAAAACCGGCCATACCCTGTTTGTCACGTACACTTAGATCCTGCGCTACAGTTGCACAACCCTATTTGATACACCTAGTAAACCATCTCCCCTTAGAAACTGTTTATTTTGCAAAGTGCAGATCGTAGCCCAGCCACTTCCTCCTCAGGACCTGGTCAACCGACAGGCCGGGATAGCCGTACGTCAGCGGGAGGAAGAAGTACCAGCTGGCAGCGACAAGCACGAGGATGACAATAGCCGCGATCCACGAAGCCAGCAAGCTCTGGCCGGCGAACCGCTCGCGGGCCGTCAGGTGGCGCTTGATCGTGGCGACCTTCTTGCCGGCCTTGGCAGCCTGGTAGGCCAGTTCGTGCTCAACGGCGTCCTGGCTGAAGATGAACTCGACCAGCGAGCCCGTCACAAGCGTCGAGGCTAGGTGGGCCGGGAGGTAGTGGTGCAGGAATAGCTGACGGCCCATTACGTAGAAGGGGAAGTAATGCGTTGCCCAGGCGAGGAAGAAGAAACCGGTCGAATTGTAGAGGCGTGAGCGAGAGCCTGGGTACATGGTTAGCTCGAACGTCCGGGACCGGTTCAAACATCTCCGGACACTTACGATGGTCAAGGGCATCGACGCCGCGGCGAAGGGAGAACTGGTCGGCCAAGACGACACCAACATAGATGGCCAGTACGCTGCTGGCAATCCACCAACCAATGGGGTTGCCAAGGAAGTAGATCTGCTGGCGGGTCTCGTTCTGGGTCCAGAAGCTGACGCCACGGAGCAGGAACGGCCACTGGTAAGGCAGCGACGCATAAGGGTGGCTAGCAGTCAACTGGTTGTTGTGCCAGAACATAGACCGCTGCAGCTCAAACCACTTCCGGAGGAACGGAAGCGTCTTGACCTTCCTCTCCGGCCTCTCGCGGCGTTTGTGGTCGGGCGGAAGAGAGACGATGTCCTCGACGAGCCAGACATTGGAGCTCGGGGCAATCTGCTTGTTTCCGTTGATCTCTTGCTGTTTGTGGCCCCATTCCGGGAGAGGGGTGGTGTGAGTCCACATGGCCACTTTGCTGGGGTTGTGGATGAGCTTGAAGTGGCTGGAGACGCTCTTGAATTCCTGGCCATTTTTGCCGTGCTCGATCCGCACCTCAAACAGAGTGTCAGCAGCCCGGTCGCCGTAGGCGTCCGCAATGGAGACGGTGGTAAACTCCTGGTTGGTAGGGTAGTAGGGGGAGGCGACATCATGAGACAGCAAGATGGTATCGGTGACCAGGTGACGCAGCCTCACGAGATCGTGGTTCTTAACATGGCGGCCGAGCTGTGGCTCCTCGGCTGGACCGGCAGGAAGGATCTGCCAGTAGTTGTTGGTGTCGTTAAAAGGATAGCCGGTAACCTGCTGGCCCTGGCTAGAAACACGGCCGTCGTCGTACCTCAATGGGTATCGGTCCGGGTGGCTGTGAAGATAGGCCTTGGTCTCCTTGTGCTTGATGGTGATGGTGTCGTAGTAGTCTATGGTCACGGCGTTTGCGAGCATGATGTTGTCGCTGAGCGTCTCCTGAAATTCGGGGGTCATGAAATCATCTCCCGGCCCGGAGCGGGTGAGGATGGAGAAGTGGACCTGGAACCAGAAAAGATAGAACAGGAAGGGCATAAGGATCAGGCCAAAGGCACGGGCAGCAAAATGCTTGCCGAACTCGGGCAGGCTCAGGGCTCCCCCGGGTCTCTTGATATCCAGTAGGTCCCAAAGATCAATGGCGACGGCAGAGCCAATGGTGATGAAGGCAAACAGGCCGACATACTTGGTTGATATGTCGCACGACAGAGCAAAGCCGGTCAGGATAAGCCACTTCCACCACTTCCTTGAGAATGGTTCATGGCGAAGCTTGTAGAACTTGATGTAGCAGAGCAAGCTGCAGGCCATGGCAAAGACGAGGGTGGCGTCGAGCAGGATCAGACGTGTCTGGCCAATGTGGGCGTTGTCGAGGAGGACCAGGCCGGCGGCTACAATACAGGCGGGGAGGCTGTAGCCGGACTCCCACATGATCAGGTAGACAACCGAGACGGTCAGGGCACCGAGAATGGCGGGCAGAGAGCGGAAAGCGACATAGGGGACCTTGTTCACGATGTACGAGTCGCCGATGTTCTCGAAGTGGAAGTGGCCATCGTATCCCACCAGCCAGCCCATAAAGGCAAACAGGAGCTTGCCAAACGGAGGGTGTACGTCGAAGAAATATGTCCTCTCGAGATAGTACGAGGCGAACTAAGAAGGGAGATGGGTGTCAGTAGAGCCGCCAACGGGGAGGCGAAAGCGAGGAATAGGAGGCCGCACCTTGCCGAAGTGGACTTCATCGAAGACAACCTCGTTGGGATGGCTAATTCCCCAAAATCTGGTGAGGAAGGCCAAGGCAGTGATAACGACGAACACGGCCTGGTAGTCGCGTTCGGAATTGGCGCCGGGAGCCTTCGCGGAGGCGGCTTTCGCAAGCTTGTCAAGCTCGACGTCTGAAGAGGCGCCATCCTTAGACTTCTTGGTAGGCGCGCCGACGTTCCTCTGGCGCAAAGTGCCCTGGGGCGTCGGTGAGGCGGTCATGGCGGGTATGCTGCGAGAGGTCTGAGGTGTCAATTGAACGGTTCGAGCAGCACAAGCAGCAGCGGGCGCCCGTCAGAAACGTTGGAGGGCTGATCTTCTCATGGATTGGTCCGAGCTCAACAAGACAAAAACTTACCTCGCCAAACATCAATCGGGACCCAATGCCCAAACAAACCCCGTCAATAAACCAAGTCAGGTGCAAAAGGAATATTAAAGACAGTCGAGAAGCTGAAAGGGGTGCGTGGCTGCAGCAAGGAGAACGAGGAATTGGAGATATATTAAATTGCGTCGCACTCCTTAACGCAGGGCTGATGGTTCAGCTCAGCATCGGCTGCTCCACCGGGCCTCAACAAGTCTTTCTGGAATCTGGACACCTGGCGCAACCTGGAACCGGGCGGGTCTAGATCCACTGACAGAAGTGGTCCAAGCTCCTCTCCCTTACCGGGAAGCTTCAGCCCCTTTTAGAACTCGCTGGTCTCGCGCCGTCGCGCCGTAACTGATACGGAGGTTGAAAAGAGGAAATGCGGTAGCATATGTGCCCGTGCCGCATACCTTAGCCATCTTCTCAATGTAAGAAGAGTAGCTTTGCATACTAGCTAGACCGGTGTACTGGATTCAACGGCTGGCTCGGCCATCGCCAAGCTCGAGTCGCTCGGGGCCGGGCCGGATCGCGGGGTTATTAGCCCGCCTCTAACCCCTCCTTGCCGCGGTCCGAAGAACGGAGCAGGATGGAGAAAGGTGAAAGGCCCAAAATCGCACCGTGGAGTGAAGTGCAGTCAAGCATCTGCGATTTCTGTTATGGTTTCGGTGGTTGGCCGACGAACTTTACCCCTTATATTTCGGTCAGGACTGAGCAGAGCGCCTCAACCAATTCTTCCCCGTGCCGCTCTACGCCTTCACAACATGTCTGCCACTCCGGTCTTCACCAAGAATGCTGCCGCACGTAGGTTACCGGCTTCCGTCTAGCATTGACAAGCGAATTTGCTGATATAAATTGTAGCTGCTGGCCCTTACGTATGTTCCTGACGATTGGGCCATAGACTGTTGTTTTCACCCGTCTGACCGGCTTCTCAGTCCCAAGCCATCAAGACGCCCAACGCCATCTACTGCTCGGGTCAGATCCCCTGCGATGCCGAGGGTACCTTGATTGAGGGTACCATCCAGCAGAAGACGGCCGCTTGCATCGGCAACCTCAAGGCAGTTCTCGAGGAGGCCGGCTCCTCCATCGAGAAGGTGGTCAAGGTCAATGTCTTCTTGACTGACATGGCCAACTTTGCTGTGAGCAGCCCCAAGTTACGGGACAGCACTTGGGTTGTACATCGAATGACTTATGTTACAGAACATGAACGAGGAGTACGCGAAGTGGTTTGTTCACAAGCCCGCCCGGAGCTGCGTCGCCGTAAAGCAGTTGCCAAAGGGTGTTGACGTTGAGATCGAGTGCATCGCTCTTCCTTGATTGTTCGGAAGACCGCGGACTTTGAGGCGCTACATGTCCATAGGGAAAAGGGGTACATCAGACGAATTCTAGAAGTATGTTGCCTTCAAGCCGTGGTCACCGAGTTTATGTTCCGCCAAGATGGATCTCCCAGAGCCTCCTCCTGGTGTTCTTCCAGGGCCGAGAGGGGATCGACGGATGGTGGGGCATCCAACAATCATTATAAACGGAATCCTTCACTCGCACCCAAGACAACCGATTTGTGAGATCCAGGCACCAATATCTCCGGTCTGACATGCTCGTTACTGTTCGATTAATTCGGACACCCGGCGTTTTCCTACCCACTTCGTGGATGCCGCTTTAACCTGTCACCGACAGGTCTCGATAATCCACTTGGGCGCAGCGGCTTCTCTCTCTCTCTCACGCCTTCATTGGTCCGCCAACACGAAGCCTCGCTCGCTTCCGGCGGCCGCGTCACTCACAGCTCAGTGGCAAAGATACCCCGACTCAGTCGGGAGAACACAAGTACCTCAAGTTATATACTCTACCTGATTTATTTTATAACACACTCAGCTGGTCGGCCGTGTTCCGGCGGGTTTACAGCCGCTCGCTCCAAACCGAACAAATTTTGAACTTCACTCAAAGCATCCATCAACCCATGGCGCCGCCGGTTCCCGTAAGCGCCAATCAAGGAGACGCCGGGCGTCCCAAGGAGCCATCTGCGATTTACAAGGTATGCATGTACCCTGTGTGCACGTTTCCGCGATAACCTCCCCTTATCCTCGCTGAACCAATGTCCACTTACATCTTTTTACCACTTTTCCGTCCCCCGCGAGAAGCAGCTCACATAGCCCGTAAGCAACAACACACTAACAAGCTACCAGCTGATAATGACCCCTCTCCTATTCATTTCCTTCCTCCTCTCCCTCACCCTAGTCGACCTCCGCCACTCGGCTCTCCGCGCTCATTACCACGCCAACGCCAACCAGCCCAGCCGCCTTCCCCGATGGCTGCATCGTATCGTCTACCGATATCTACACTACCGGTATGTCGCGGTCGATGAGCGGGGACGGCCCGGCGCTGACGCTGAGAGCCCGGGAAGCTCGGGAAGTGCGGGAAGTCCGGGTATGGCTGGTCGGGAGTCGGAGGATTATTACCATAGTAAGCAGAGAAAGTTGATGAAATTGGAGGCTACCGAGGCGTTTGAGATCCGGGACAGTGTGTTGGTGGTTTTGGGCTTTGTGGGCTTGGGCATGGTATGGATCGCTTGGAGGGCGCTAAGCTGGGGGTTAGAAGCTATGAGGGCATGGGTTTCTTAAGGACGAGGATGATCATACTGGATGATTTACGGGCGCTATGCTTCTGAGCGAGGTATGTGGTGGTTGCATCTTCCTGGAATCGGGGCGGGAAATGTTTAGTACAACAATATCTGGAGGGATGCTGGCACTGTTGGACATGAGACGAGCGTTAAGAGCGTGCCGATAAATTCTGCGAAAGCTGCCGGGGGCCGGATCAGAGTCTCAAAGAACTTGGAAATCCAATAGCCCATGTTTCTCACTCGGGCTTCTCACCAGGGGGACGCCAAACATACTTCAGCTCCATGAACCCCTTCCCGAAGCCTTCGAACCAAATCTCGCCAGCTTCCCTGAACCCTTCTCTCGCGTATGGTTCCGGGCAACAGTGAGGCTGCGCAACGTTGACAACCGGCACTCACGGAACCCCGACTGCGTCACAAACTCCATGGCCGCTCTCATGAGCCTACTCCCAATGCCCAGGCCCCTAGCCGAGTCATCCACAATGAACCAGCGCAGCCGCGCCACTCCCTCCTCCCCGGAACACTCGCCATCGATACACACCACTCCAACGATGCGCTCGACGGGAGGTGACTGCGCTTTCTGCGCTGGCACGATCACGATGGCCGACCAGACCTGGTTCACCGGCCTGTCCAGCCGTGCCAGGAAATCACCCAAGCCGGTGGACAAGGCCGCTTCGAATTCACGACCCCATCCTTCCCTCGGGTGGTAGTAGTCCAGGTGCATCTGCAAAGTGCGGGCGAGTATACCCGGGCGGTATCCGGACACGATGGAGACCTTGGTGGCGGGGGGTAATGCTGGCCCGGTGCTCGCTGCCAATGACTCCATTGGCTTTGATTCTTCCAATCTTGCTGGGAGGTCTTCAATCGGCCGTGCCTCAACGGCAGGTATGGGAGACAGAAGCGGCATGGAAGCGGTGATGTTTGGCGTGCTTGACCATCGGCGCCCTTAGCAGGCGTGAAACCGGAATTCAGTGGCGGTTCTTGATTGTGTCACCAAGTCCTCCAAGTCCTATTGCTTGTGGTGTAGGTCAAGGTATAGGGCTGGCTTCCCGACCCAGACCACAGACGGTGACTCACCGTCCAAACACCCGAACACTATCACGGTAAGGTAAGGGTACACACATTACGCATCCAATTTCGGGGACTTGCCGGTACTGTCTGATTCGGGGCATCGACCCGGTAAGATAAAGTAGTTTAGTCTAGGCGTTGCTGAGGTCCATTGCCGGAACTTAGAAACATGACGTGCTGACTCTGGCTGCAACAAGAGGAAGGAGCAGCGCACGAGACAGTCGTACGACATCGGACCGTCAACACCTAACTACTAGCGGCCTGCGTTGGTTGGAAAATGAGCTTTCAAGTTCTTGAGGCCCTACTATGAATCTCCCCAAGTCAATTATCCATGTGCAGCTTCACCTGCATGGACAACAGCACCAGGAACACGGGTCGGACAGACATGGCCTTTGACACCGAAGAGAGAAGCACAAACGGGGTTTTCTTTTGGCTCCATGCGCCAACGCGCCCGCTGAGGCCGGCGACGCAGGCATCAATTCCAATCCGGCGGCAGAACGCATGGACTGTCTGCTTCCGTACATTAAGTTTATGTGCCGGCTACCTCAGTTCTATGCCACCGCCCTGCCAGAACCTGACAGATGAAGGAGCAATGATTCAACCGAGCCTCCACCCTCTCGGCCTTGGACGCGATTGAATTCCGACCTCACTACCTCATTGGACCGATCGCACGGAGTCGGAGTGAGAGGGTTGCTCCGTGCGCTAACTACTCCGTATCCCCGCGGATGCGACATCACCATGTCCGGTTTAGCGGCACATGTTAAATCAATTGGAACCTCACTGAGTTACGTCAGTTAAGGGACCTCAGCCTCGAGACAACGCGACTTCTCTTTGAACTGCAGGCAGCCTTGTAATAGTCATGCTTGTCTTTCATTCCTAAGGGTTCCATCAGACTCTAGCAGAGTATCTACAGCGAAGTGTCGACTCAGGGGTGACGATAGCGGCATCACTATCATCGCCGAGTAGGCTGGGTTCCAACTTCACAGCTCATATATAAGCCGGCATTGCCTCTCGCGGCAGGACAACGTTTGACAGAGGAAACCGGAACCAAAATCCCACAGCCCTGCTCACGCTGTGCCTGTGCCGCCCACCATGTTCCCGTACCGCTTCATGACAGCCGTCTCTCTAAGCGGCGCCTACCTCCTGTCGTCAGGCCGAATCCCGCAATGGCCGGCACGGGGATTCCTGGCCGCATTCATAGCCCTATTCGGAATCCAATTGCTGGTTTGGGTTGTATGGGCAGTCATTCTTTACCCGAAGCTCTTCTCAACTCTCCGAGGCCTTCCCGAGCCCCGCGGCAATTCATGGTTCATGGGCCAGTGGAAAGCAATCACAAGTCTCCCGACGGGCAACCCCATGATAGAGTGGTATGCATTCCCCCAATACTCCTAGTGCCGAATATCTAGGTAGGTAATTGGGTTGCTGACCGTCAGCAGGGTCAATTCGATCCCGCATAATGGCCTAATCCGGTACCTTGGGCCATTCAACCAAGAGAGGCTCTTGATCACATCGCCCAAGACCCTTGCCGAGGTGCTCGTGACCAAGAATTACGACTTCGTCAAGCCTCGCCAGATCCGCTGGTCTATCGGCCGTATCTTGGGTATTGGCGTGCTCCTCGCCGAGGGTGACGAGCACAAGGTGCAAAGGAGAAACCTGCTCCCAGCCTTTGCCTTCCGGCACATCAAGGATCTGTACCCGACATTTTGGGACAAGGCGCGCGAAGGCGTGCAAGCCATTACAGACCAGATCCTGGAGGGCGCGGCGGAGCGACCCGATTCTGGCAAGAATACAGCCGTCATCGAAGTGGGCGGCTGGGCGTCGCGCATAACCCTCGACATCATCGGAGTCGCAGGCTTAGGTCGCGACTTTGACGCCATCAAGAACCCAGACAACCGGCTCAGCCGAGCCTATGCCGAGGTGTTCAAGCCAAGTGGCCAGGCTCGCTTCCTGCAATTACTTTCCATTCTCATCCATCCCAGGATTGTCAACCTGTTACCAGTAAAACGGAACGGCGACATTGAGGCGGCAGCTCGTTTGATCCGAGCCGAGTGCGCCGAGCTTATCAGGGAGAAGAAAGAGAAGCTGGCACGCAAGGAACTGACTGACCTGGACATCCTCTCCGTGGCTATCGAGTCTGGTGGTTTCAGCGACGAGAATCTTGTCGACCAGCTCATGACGTTCCTCGCTGCCGGGCATGAGACCACGGCCTCGTCCATGACTTGGGCTGCCTATTTGCTCGCCAAGCACACTGATGTGCAAGAGCGCCTGAGGGCTGAGGTTCGCGAACGGTTGCCGCCCATCTCCGGTGCAGGGGTTGGCGCGACGGTGTCAAGCTTCGACATCGACCGGATGCCGTATCTAAACGCCGTCTGTAACGAAGTGCTACGCTACTTCGGACCCGTCCCTCTTACGTTGCGCGAATCGGCGTGTGACACCAGCATCAACGGGCAGTTTGTTCCCAAGGGCACCCGGATCATCCTTGCACCCTGGGCCATCAACAAGTCTGAGGCGTTGTGGGGGCCGGATGCACGCGAGTTCAACCCAAACCGCTGGATGCCCAAATCCGACCAGGACAAGCATGCGGCAAGTGGTGGCGCGACGAGCAACTACGCCTTCATGACCTTCTTGCACGGTCCTCGCAGCTGCATCGGCCAGGCGTTCGCCAAGGCCGAGTTCGCTTGTCTGCTGGCCTCCTGGGTAGGGCGGTTCAACCTGGAACTGCACAACAAGGAAGAGGCGGATGAAAGCAAGATCGAGATCAAGGGCGGCGTAACGGCAAGGCCTGCGAAGGGCATGTATCTCAGGATGTCAGTTTTGGATGGATGGTGAATTTGGGAGGGAGGCGTGAATGTGCTGTCTATTCGAGCTCGGATACATCCTTGGCCCAGGGGGGCCTCTCAGCGTTCCCAGAAGCCAAGGGAGGGAGATTTTCGGGACACCCTGCCTATCTGGCCGGCCGAAAGGGTTGAGCTGGAGTTGGAGATGCTAGCATGTGGACGGCTTGTTTGGCGTACTTTCTAGCGGATTGGAATACAGGGACACGAGGATTCAATGTGTCGTATATAAAGGTACCGTTTCTAACAGCTTATCTGCTTCAATCTCCGTTAATCCCTGTTACAGGGCTGTATGCTTCTCACAAAGGACTGCATGGCAAACACAAGTTCGTTCCAACGCGCGATGGTTCTCTGCTAAGGCAAGGGAGTGAAGTCAGGGAGAGGAACAGAGGGCAGTAGTGGGGACGGAGTGACTTAAGCCAGTAGAATTGGTACAGGCATCCCGTCGAACACATGCAACGATACGGTACAGAGGGTACCTATGCAGCCGTTCCTCTCCACCATGGCGGGTTGCGCTCTCCGAAGCGGGATTCTACATCTGCCTCAGGGGTGGGAGACTCCCTTAGGTACCTATCTTAGCCAGATAGAATAAGACATGCGGCGGCAGGGTGTATTCCACAGTCCTAGTACATCACTATGTCTTAGTGGGTGGAACCAATGGAACGGCTGGACTTCCCTGTATCTCCATGATTCCATGGTTTCCTTTGCAACCTGAAATGTCCATCCGTGCTTCGCAACATTCCATCCATGGCCCCGACATCACCTTCCCGCCGCTGCCTAGAGGCGAGGCAAGGGCGGGAGAGCGGTTTGGCTCAGTACCTACATTCATGCAAGGCAGAGTCATCGAGCGGCAACCATCGGAGTACCTGCAACAGAACGCCAAAGCGCGCCGATCGTCACGGAACAACTTGCCACAAACGAATCGGTTATCGTCCACAACCTACCACCGAATCAGTTTAGACGGTCTGTCCTACCTCCTCGTCTGATAGATCCTTGGTCGTCTGACAACGCGCGTCGTTTTAGTGAGCAACCGAGGTTTAAAGAGCACCCGAGCTTTAAAGAGCACCCGAGCCAAGCGATTCCTCTATCAGGAGGCTGTCGCGTCGGTGAGCGTGTTAATTGGTATAGACCCTCGTGTGTCGGGTGTTGTTGGGCACCAGCGAAGGGGAGGACGCGCGGGACAGAGGGAGAGCGTTTATCATCGGCTAGGACGACGGCGACGCAGGACTTGGAGTTGAGAATCGGTTCACTTGATCCAACGGCTGCTCAGGTGTGTAGGAATTTGGTGGCCTTTGCTTTGGTCATAGGTATTTCGTAGCCGAAGAGCGAGGCAAGTTCAGGGGCTTTCACTCATGGCGCTTGGCTGAAATCACGGCTCGACCTCCTCATCAATTTACACTGTTCTTGTTGGCTTCAGCTGCAGCAAGGTACGTAGAATCTAAATTCACTCAACTCCTTTGATATCAGCTCTAAGACCAAACCCGGTGCGTGTTTCCCAAAATCGCCGTGTATAAGTAATACATTTGGTAGTAGAACCGCACAACCTATCCAACATCTTCACAGGCCCTAAACAAGATAAACGGGAAGCTGACATCGTGATGCTCCGGTCTAAATGTGTCAAGACTTATGCTCCCACTAGTCGTCAGCTGCACCATGCGAGAGCGCGCTGTCCGCAGTCCCAGCGCAAGCGGATGCGGCGTGACAGTTGATGGCGTCAAAGCCCCGGATGGCCTCGTCGCAGATGGCAATGGCACGGTCAAGCTTACCCGACATATAACAGCAGCGTGCTAGCTCAATGAGCGCGCCGAGCCGGTCAGGGTGGTAGTCTCCGCGATGGGACCCCATGCGCTTCTGGCTGTCGGTGACGTGCACCAGCAGCTCCTCAGCCTCGGCGTAACGGCCGCGCTGGGCCAAAATGCAGGCGAGCGTGTGCCGCCCGAACAGGGTACCGATGTGGTCGCGGCCCAGGTTGCGGTCCGCTACGGGAAGACCCTGTCGTATCAGATCCTCTGCCGTGCCCAGCTCGCCTGCGGCGCCCAGGACTATGGCCAGGTTGACCATAGCCAGCAGCATGTACGGGTGCTCCTTCCCAAGTTTGGCGCGCCGGATCGCGAGTACCTCGGCCATGGTGTCTGTTGCCGACTTAATATGCGACCCGCCCAACAGCACGGCCACGCGACAGAGATACTCCTTGGCGATTAGCGTCTGCTCATGGTCTGGACTGTGAACCCTGGACATCCCCGCAGCCGCCCGGGAGTGAAGCTGGAATGCCTCCTCAAAATGGCGCGTCTCCCAGAATTTGGCCACGGTCAGGCCCATGTTATCCATCGCTTCGAGGACGTCGGGGTGCTCGGGCGGCTGGCGCAGGACCTTCTCTTAGAGGACCCGAGCGGCGCTGTACTGGCCCTGTTGCCAACGCGTGCGCCCAAGCTCACTCATTACCCGCAGTGTGTCGATGTGAGATGCGCCCAGGTGTTTGGTGCATGTTTCCAGCAGTGAGCTTTGTAGTGAAGCGGCATCAGTAGCCCGCACCATGTTCCAGTATATGATGGACAGAAAGAAAGCAGCTTGCCTCGTCCGCTTGTGCTCGGGGCCGAGATAGCGGTGAAGTGCGTCCCACACCTCTTTCATAAGTCTCTGCCCGCTCTCCCAGTGACCGCACTTTGCATAAATGAGGCTAAACTTGGCGTACATGACGAGTTTGTCCCTGTCAGGGCCTAGAGGTGGCAGGAACGTCGCGAGCCAAGATTCCGTCGGCTTGCATCTGCGGGCGCTAGATATGTTATCGGCGGCAAATTGGCCGCAAGTCTGAACATGTTCGATGTGTGGGAGGAGGCTGATGTGGAATTTATTGTCGGCGGCAGAAGCCCCTAGAGGAGGAAGGAGGATTGACGCCGCTAGTAGCCTCCCCGTGATGTCAGCCCATAGGGCCTGGGCCGCGAGCCTTATCCTGGGCCGCTCCCTCGCCCACGTATGGACGACGGGGTGCATCGAATATGTGTCATTGTGGTCGTTGCGGATGATCAAAGACATGTGGGTCAGTTGCTTGAGAGCAAGTCGGATGCGGTCCTCGGCATCCTCGACGCCGCTTAGTGACGCGTCTCGAAGGATGCTAGGTAGGAGCGGTGGAGTTCTGTTCTTGAGAAGGAAAGAAAGGATTAGCGACCACAGGCTTCGAGTCGGTTGCCGCTCGGGTGCGGCTTCTTCCTGCTTTGCTTCCCGCATTGGATTCCTCAAGGCACGGGTGAAGATGGTAGGCGAAATGGTCTCCCAATGTACGAAGGCGAGGACATCAAGAAGTTCCAGCGCGTCAGCTGCGACCTCTGTGCCCTTTTTGCGCCAGGCGTTCGTAACAGATTTCCCACGTAGCGAAAACTGCTGACTCTGTCGCCGTGCCGTTCTCGGCGAGCCTCGCATTGCAAATTCTTCGCCAGGATCGGCTGTAGTAGTCCAGGTAGTCGTGTAGACTGCAGAGCCTATCTCTGATCGCTGCGCCAGCATGAATTATGGCCAGAGAGAGAATCCCAGGGCTTTGGTAATTGTCGAGGCCAGTGCTTCACATGCTGGGTCCCAGGGGGCTGGCTTGTCGGAGGCCTTGAGAAGAAGCAGTGTGGCTTCGACGAGGTCGAGACCGCGAAAGTCGTAGTAACGCGGCCCGACATTCCCATGCACTTTGCACGCTGGGTTCCTTGTTGTTACCAAGATGTTACCCCTATTGCCCTTGGGGAAGTAACTTTCCAGGGGAACATCGTCGTCATCGGCATTGTCAATGATAAGCAGTCACCTGTGCTCGAGATTCGACAGCCAGTGTAACGCAGAATTCTCGTTCTTTTCGAGGCCTGCTATCTCAGCAATGGAACCTAGGGTCTGCTTTGCCCGCTCGCGAGTGCTGGCATCAATCCAAAAGACGCCCCAGAAACTGGCAAAGCCTTGAGCATGCTGTTCTGGAACTGTGAAACCAAGGCGGCGTGGACGCACCTGTCTCGGTTATCCTGGGCGAACTTGCAGCAGAATTGCGTCTTGCCAGAACCTCCCATGCCATAGATGATAAAGCGCCGCTGCATCTCATCTCGTATAATACCGGGCCGGGGAATAAAGAGCTGCCGTAGTTCTTGTAGGAGGCTTTCCCGGTCCGTGAATATACTGCTGACCGATTGGGGTATATCGAAGTGATGGTTGGTTGACGCAGACTTCAATGCGAGAGCAGCCGAGGTTACTGACTCTCGAAGTTCCTCGAGAGCTGTCACGGCTGCCAAGTCGTAATGGGAACTGTCTGTGGCTGTGCGCCGAAGGCTGGCGATCCGTTGAAAGCAAACTGCGGAGGAAGCAGGTGCCGCGAGTGCTTCCAGGTCGCGCCATCCTGCGTAAAAATGCCGTTGCCGAGAAGCGGGCGGAACGTCGGAGCTCGAAGGCCCAGGCTGTAGTCCGAGAAGTTGGTCGATAGGACGGCCTCGATATTTTCTGGGTCAATGGTGTCGATACCACGTGAGCCAAGCAGATTCTGCTCGAAGGTGGTGCTCGAGTTCTCGACGACGTCAAGGAAGAACTGGAGGATCCGCATCTCCCTCGCCTGCTTGGACGCTTTGAGGAGCAGGTCCAGTCCCAGAGGCCATTTGGCGTTCCATGGCTTCAATGGTTGGCATCCGTGTTCTCGCGCGAATCGTTGCTCGGCCTGGTTGTGCGAGACCGTCAGTTAAGTTCCGTTCATAGAAGCGCGGCAACTGCCTGATCGGTTCTCACCCGCCCTCGCTCTTGCCGTTTCCACAACAACCAGGCTCCCACAAGAGCCATCACAGCTACAAGCAAGTCATAAGCTCGCGGAATCATCCTTTTGAGGGATGTCATCCACAGACCGCAAACCCTGGGCGCTCTACCTCGAAATACACCGGATATTTTGATACCTTTTCTGGGGCGGGAGTTGGGCGACTTTAAGAAAGGCTCTCATGTCCTCGGAACTTCGCCCCTATCTCACTGGTCACAGACTGCGGCGTGTATATGCAGTGTAACCGAGTAATATGAACTGGAGGGTTCCGGTGAATGACAGCCCCTCTTCTCCCTCTTCTCTTCCCCTCGAGCTCGTCTAGCCCCAAGGCTGCCTTCGCAACTTACAAACCCAGGAACTTCCCCACATTTTTTATTACTTGTTTTGAGTCCGCGCCCTTTTTCATGCTCGCCTCGAGTCCCCGCTTCCCGGGTGTTCAGGGGTGAGTGGTCTGGTCGCCTTTCCGTATACTGATGGAGCGGGATGCCCGCTGGGACACATCCGGAAACAACTCGAGGCAAACCGAGCCGGCATGGCAGACCCGTTCTCGATCGTGGCGGGCGCGATCTCCGTCGCGGAGGTCAGCTTTCGCCTTCTGCGTCATATCCATCGTCTCCGACAGGATCTCAATGGAGTCGATGACGAACTCAATGGTCTGGCCGAGCAGCTCGATAGCTTAAAAGAGCTGTGCGACATGGTGCAGTCAACCTTCACAGAGAGGGCAGGCGACACGTCACCGGACTTGTGGAAACACCTTGGGAGAACCCTTGAAAACTGCCGCGGCGCCCTGACAAAGCTCGAGAACGTGGTGCTGAAGATCGAGAAGCCATCCAGCATATTGGGGCCAGGCAAGATCAACACTCTGAGGCTTGCAGTAAGGAAAAGGCTACGAGAAGTAGACTTGAGCAACTGCCGAGCCCATCTCTCGACGTACCAGAAGGCGCTGCAACTGGCGTTGAGTGCCATCCCCTTGTACACCCTCCCTCCATTGCCTTCTAGTGCTCAAAACCGTGACTCGAGGCGCGCTTGACGCTAATCTACGACGGGATAACAGTCAAAGCGTGAGCGACTCTCACAACTACAACGCGCGCTCATTCGGAGATCTTTTCCAGGATGTTCAGGAGCTTGGTCAAAGTCTCGAGTCCCTGATCGCAGAACTTCGAGCAAATAAAAAAATGCGTCGAGCATCTCATCGAAGCCGTCCCCGAGGATGGCCTCGTTGACCTCCAGCCGCTGTGCTTCAGACTGACGTTTGACATCACTATGTTTCTGCTCTTTGGTGACTCGGTCGATGCGGCTGACTGGGGCCAGGTCGCTGGTGAGGAGTCCGCCTTCGCAAAGGCGTTCAATATCGCCCAGGAATATCGCCCAGGAATATCTCGCTCATCGTGGCCGTCTTGGCCCCTTTTATTGGCTCCTCAGTGACAGGACATTCCGCGACGCGTGCAAGACGTGCCATCGCTCTGTAGACGCCGCGGTCTCCAAGGCGTTGTGAAGCATCTCCACCGAACAAGGTCATCACGACGACAGGCGAAGGAGACACGGATGGCGGCCAAGAAGGCCAAGACAAGTATGTCTTTGTCGAGCCACTCATCCAGCAAACCGGCGACCCGGAGGTAATCCGGGATCAGTGCCTGAACGTGGTCCTCGCGGGGCGCGATACGACTGGCTGCTGCCTGCAATGGACCTTCCGGCTGCTTTCCCGCCACCAGGGAGTCCTTGCCAGGTTGCAGGATGAAATCGAGCACGTCTGTGGCTTGGGCGCAACTGCTCCGACCCCAACGAGAGAAGACCTCAAACGCATGCCGTTCCTGCACCTCGTTATCAAGGAAGTCCTTCGCCTCTATCCCTCCGTTCCCGTGAATTCGCGGGAAGCCGTGAGACTCACAACACTCCCGGTGGGAGGGGGACCTGACGGCAAGTCCCCGGTGCTAGTTCGACCGGGAGAGGGCGTGGGGTATTGCGTGTACGCCATGCACCGTCGCAAGGACATCTACGGCGAGGACGCGGACCAGTTCCGGCCCGAACGGTGGGAGGGCGACTCGTTGAAGGACGTTGGCTGGGCGTACTTGCTTTTCAACGGAGGGCCAAGCTTAGGGCGTGAGTCCTCCCTTCTCGAGGTTGAAAGTGGCTTATGAACAGTGCTAATTGGCGTGTAGAGGAGTTCGCATTGCTCGAAGTGGCATACACCGTAGCGCGGGTCGTCCAGGTGTTTCCAACAATCGAGGTTCCGCCCGGTCAGCCGCCGGTTGACGTGGGGAGGGAGAGGCAGACGTTAACATTGGTCGTGGCCAGCGCTGACGGGTGTGTTGTGTCGTTGAAGCATTGATGCAACGAGTAAATGAAGCCAATACAGTACAGCTGGGCGTTTACCATCATACGCACCTGTTGACTTTATGTTGTTGATCTGTCGAAGACGGCAAAAAGTTCCCCACAAAGAATTCCCCACCTCCTTCCGAGCGTTTGCCTGCAGCTGAGAAAAATCACTTCCCTTTCCTCTCCGTCCTCTCTCGCTCGACCTCCTCCTTTACTCCCCTGGAAACCTGCATGGCCTGACTCGCCCCAACAGCAGTCAGGATATGCCACCACCCATGAAACTCAAAAAGCCAGGCCCACGGCAATCCAACCCGCTCCCTAACCGCCCTAAGCCCAGCACAATGCTCAAGATCAATCGTCCAAAGCAGATACCCAAACACGCAGATCGCCACCGCCTTCCAGATTCTCCAGTTCCAATCCCTGCTCTTCGCCTCAGGAAATGCCGGCCGCAGGAAATGGAACAGATACTGGTTCCGAAACAGCACCCCGAAAAGCGCCCCAGTAAACGCAAACGCCTGGTAGATGATCTTAGCTGACCATAGATAGAAAGCCGAAAAGGAAAGGTAGGCGACGGCCAGGGCGGCCTGCAGCATGGACCAGGTCAGGCCTAGCATGGAGAACTCATCGACGAACTCGAGGGTTTGGCGGAGTGTGGCGTGGAAGAGGAAGGAGCCGATTCCGAGGATGAAGAGGGAGATCGACATGAAGTCGTTTTTGGGGCGGAGGATGCCCTTCAGGCCATGGGCTCCGCGGGGGTCCATGGCGCGGAGGGCGAGGTAGACTGTGGTTGTGAGCTGACTCGATGTTCATCCATGGTAACATGGTGTCCAGGTAGGTTATCGGTGACATACCGTAGGCGACATTGCTTAATGCGTTGACGAACTCGGCGAGGTAGAAGAAGATAACATAGTCCTATTCGGAGAAACTAAGAGAGACGGGACTTAGCACCCAGCTCTGTATTTCCCGTTTCGGTATTCTGTTATTGTGCTCACTTTGCTCTGCTTGTTGGCGGACTCCAGGCGCCATTGTTCGAGGACGGGTCGCCTGAAAACTGGATATTATGGTGTCCCATCAGGTTGTCGGTTAACTGCAGAAAGCTTCTGCTCCGTTTGTCAGTTGCGCGTATCGACAGGCGAGCAAACGCGATATGATGCTGGGCAGTGAGTGTGATTCGGTCCCAGGCTGCGCTGAGTCTGAGTCGACAGTCTCAACCCCAACCCTTTGGGTGGTTACCACACGTTCTACTCTTTACTGTGTATCCGTACAGTAGTACTGCAGCGGTATCATGCAAGGCATCACGGGCCATGTTTCATTCTTAGCAGGCTAAGCCAAGACATGACTTGCATTTGGGCTCTGACGCAAGTTGCTTCCCCTGCGAAGCAAGGAGGCTGCATTTACGCAGCTGACCGAAAGTCCAGGGCGATCCTCCGATTTGTCTTAAGGCAGGATGCGGGGGAGATGCGTAGCTGGTTTCGTCTGTGAAGAGCGGCAGTTCATCTTTGTGGATGAACGCCATCCCGCGCTGCAAACTGGGGGCTGTGAGGCACAGGCTGGCTTGGCTGTGTGACGGTTTGTATGTATGTGATGTGTGTATATACCTACTTAGCCGACCCCCACCTTGAGTTCCGTGTTTCTAAAAGTAAGGTGTGTTTGCCTTTCCTGGCGAGGCTTTGCCGCCAGCCATCCGTTAAGAGGAGGTTACCAGTAGGCAGGGTAGGGAAAAGCCGCCGGCGGCGTCAAATCTCCCCGAGTTTCACCCTTCCTTGGAGTTGTGGGGCAGGGGAATCGAACATCGCGGCCGCTAGATCGAGGGATCGCACCGCAAGGGCGGGTGCAGTTGGATCGGTCTTATCGTAGGTTAAGGGAGCGTGGGGTATAGATGCTGGATTCGGGAAGACGGGGAGAATGGGATGCAAGGTGAAGCTGCTAAGGTCGGTGAATAAGCACGGGCTGACCGGAGTTGAGTGAATGTGGTAAATCAAGCTTGTCTAAAGTCTCGAATTTTGGAATCATACCCGTGGGATGGTAAATTGATCGCCACAGACGCCAGGGCCGGTCCAAACTCCATCCGCCATCTCCTATCCTAACCCAGCCTCCCAACCGTCGATCTAGGTTCCCGCTCCTCAGCCCAGAAAACACAACGCTGACCGGATTCCCGCACGTAGACAAACAGGCCAGCCCAGAGACCGCATTAATACACATACACTAGGTAATACAACTTGGGTAGTCCAAGAAGAAGAGAGTGCGCGTGGGAAACGCGGCCAAGCATCACCTCCGAGTCCCGTGTATCCTTCCCCTCCTATGACTTCCCCTCTTGAGCCCTACTTCTCCATTGACCATGAGACTCTTCCATCTTCTCCCGACGCTCCCGCGGTCCTTGCCCAGACTGCGCGCACAGTCCTGCCAGTCCGACTTGGTGAGCTTGAGCTTTTCCAATACAAGCTCAACCAGAATGCGGTCCTCCTCGGTGCTCCATGCCTCGCCGTCTGCTTCGACCACCACATCGGTGCCCTCTTGTCGGCAGTCGCTGGAACCGTCTGTCGGTGCGTTGTCAGGGAAGGAGTGGTGGAGGTTGTGGTAGTCTGATCGCTCGAGACCGAGGGGAATGACCTCGGGCGCGATCCGTGAACGCTTGGGTGTATGAGGGTTCGAGCGAGCCTTGTTTTCTTTGTCTTGTCCGTCCAAGGGGTTGCTGAGGGGTCCGTGTTGTTCACTGTCGCTGTTATCCTCGCTGTACCGCCCCATGTCGTCGTCAATGGCGCGACGGCGCTTGTTGGGTCCCCTTGGTGCCTGCGCGGCTGCCGCGCTGCGCTTAACGACGCGCTTCCTCACCGGGCCGTGGTCGCCGGTTGCACTGTCTGTCTTGCGCGACCGCAGGCGGAGTTTGAGCGGAGGGGGCGCACACGCCAGCGGTGGAGTGAGCAATTGAGAGCGCGACGAGGTCGGCGGAGTGATGGGTTCAGGGCCGGCGTTGGGAGGCGGCGCGGTGCCGGCGAGCAGGGACTGCAGAGAACGACATGTCGAGAAGATGTTTCCAATGGCTATCTGTGTCGAGAGGTGCGGCGGGCTTGCGGGCGGCGAGGCGAAAAGCGCCGACTGGAGGCGCGTCAAGGGCGGCGTTTGCAACGAGTCGCATGGAAGTGCGGACGGCAGCAACATTATGGGCCTCGCAATGCGCCGGAAGGTTGCGGATAGTACACGGGATCGATGTAATATAAATATAGTCCCTAGATCAGGCCCCTCGCGGTGCAAGAGGCAAGAGGTTTTCGATGTTGGCTAAACGGTGTGTTGCTGGAAGCGGACGGTTTGCGACAGCGCCAGGAATGCGCTGTTGGCTGTGGATGCGGTTGGGTGAATTGTTCGTGACGCCAAAAGATGGAAACGCGCAGTCGCAGGGATAGGAGTGACCGATGTAAGAACTTCCCACAAGACTCGAATTGCACACGATCGCAAGGTGGTTGTGTGCCAGTCGGCGCAGACTTTGTGCAAAGGTGAAGGGGGAATCGGTCGCGAGGGGACCTCGACGGGCGACCAGCGGAATAATGCGCCTAATAAGAACGGGCCTGACCTTGCGCTGCTCGAGAACAGGGACAACGGTGCGCAGAAAAGTGGGCATCCATCATGACAGGGTGGGTGGACAGGGCTCGTGGGGTGTGCGGGCCAATGGAGATCGGCCTGTGTGCTGCAACTGCCCCGCCGGCCCTCCCTCCACAGTTCTCATGCAAGCACTTAACGGAAATTGACGAAAATGGAGCACTCGAGGCCCCTCGGCGGGGGTTTCAAGAGTTGGCGCACAGGGAAGCAGGCACCGGGGCCAACCATCCGACATAGAGGTTGGACCAACGCCTGGGACGGGTTCCTCCGACGGTGCGGGCATTCAATCGAGAGCAAGTCGATGATAACTAAGGGATTGCCTGAAGGAAGGTAAGGTACTATAGATACTGTACGAACTGACCGAAAGCACAGAAGCAAAGAAGGGTGAAAGAGATGGCTAGGGCCTGCTTCGACTCTCCTTCTTCGTTCCACTACTCTGCTCAACTCCCACATCATGCCAGACGTACATGTACATGTACATACGGTACATACACAGGTTGGGAGTAGGACTAAGTGGATCAAGTCAACATCGGCGCACCAATGGACCTATTGGTTCTTGGCGACTGTACGCTTCGGCGAAAGTCTCTCCTGGCACGCCTTCACCACCCATCCTGTCTTGGAGAGGGAGGAACACTGTGTAGAAAGTACTGTACATACTGAGGTACAATGTAAGGTAGGAGTACTCTATCAGTTGCTGGGAAGTCCGGCGCACCCGAGCGCCCATGGGTCTTACTGCAGGTTCCAAGAGGTGGTCAGCCGGGTTTTGCCCTCCCAACTTGCGTCACCCTCTATGATCGTCGCAAGGGCTTTCTTCCGCCGTTGGAACCGTCTGGATGGGTTGGAACCGTCTGGAATCGCAGTCGGTCACCGTCTCGTTTCTGCGGGCATCTACTATTTCTTTTTGCCCCTATACTGCGATGCGAAAGACATTAACACAGAGACATGAGGTCACGACATCAGGCTCGATTGCCGATCATGACGATAGTCGGGCCATCATTATGATCCTGACAAGGGCGAGTCGGATCGTCGGGTCCGCGGCGTGCAAATGCAGGAACGGGAGACGGTTTCTCCACGTCGCAGGGCAGTCGGCTTGCCCCTGTAGACGGGGGTTGACTCCCTCTTCCCAGCATCCCCGGTCTGCACAAACGAGGTAAGGCCAGTTGTGGAAAATAGGGGTCTTGAGAAAAATCTGTCTTTTCCTTCCTTTTAGCTTCGTGGAGCTAGCGTCTGAAAAAAGAAATTAGGTCCAAGACACATGCCGACACCTACAGAGACGGCAACCTGGAATATTGGTGGTTGAAGAGCTACACATACTATGGTAGAAATAGCAGGTGGCTATAACAGTCTCTGTCATACATAGCCCGTCGCCCCGTGTCTTGTTGAGCATTATCTTTATTCCTGCACCTGGAAGTTTCGAGGGACAGGGAAATGGAGGGGAAAGGGCGCAAACTGGGAGACGTGCGGCAACGCGACGCGACCGAGACGCGCACGCGTTTGAAGTGGAACCTCCTTAAGCCATTGTCCAATGGTTGCGCCGCGGGAAATGGCGTGCGTCGATGATTGGAAGAGCTCATTGCATGTCTCCGCTTCTGGCGCAATGCACACTCACGACACTCTCTTCATTCTTTGGAGTCGAGTGGGGACGCCGGTCCTTAGCTTCTTGGCATCTCCCGGCTCCGTCCTCTGGACGTCCGCCGAAGGCTAGCCGGCTCCGAAGACCCACAAAAGGCCGTCTGAACCCCGTCTCTGCATCGTGTGTCCCACGGGACGGGCCGTCCGCATTTCCATTCACACGTCACAGTACAAGCAATCAGCAGGTACTACGGCGACGAGTGTCTTTGCTTTGAATTATTCTTGCGCTGATGCTGTTCGTCCCCGGGGGACCTGGCCCTCTCCGGCTTGTCCTTCCAAGGCTCCTAAGCGCCTTAATGAGCCTCTGCCCTGTTCGAGCGCAAAGCAGTCGTGGTTCCCCAGTTAGCGCCAGTCCTGTTTTTTGCTGTGTTTGAATCAGTCAGCCTTGCTACCTTACGCACGCATTGCTTGAAGCAGGCCGTCGTCCTAGCCGCAACCTTGTTGAGCTGGTGTTTGGTCTTCCCCGCATGAGTTCCCATCTGTTGTGGACTACTAGTGTGCATATGTGACTCACTCTGCTGTTCCTTGCTTCTCCTCGCTTCGCCCGCCAGATGTTGAGACGAAGGACCGCGCACGAGTATTGCTTGCATCCGTTGATGCGTACATGTGTCGATAGCTGGCTTGCTGGCGGGTCCTCGATCTCATACCGGGATAAAGGATTCATCTGACCTCGGAGTTGGTGGAAGGCTCTTATTGGCGCTGGACATCGGGGATCCGCATGGACGATCACGACACCGGAGGTCAAGGATGAGGATGACCGAGGCAGTCACAGAGCGGCACCAACGCTCTTCTCCCTGGCGCCAGCAGCGCGTAGGGGGTTGGGGCAGCGGCGTTTGATATGTGTGTCATGGCTGGAGGGCTGTTACGAGGAGAGAAGGACCGCCGTCGTTGAGCTACTAGTCGTATGGTGAACAACAAAACTGTTCGACACCACGTGGCGCCATGATAGGCATGGCCCGTCGGAACTGGACGAAGCGCAGCCATCTGATCGGAGTGAAAGGGCTCTGGGCCGCGGCCACTGTCGTCTCAATGCCGCCCCATTCGTTCTATTGTTCCACGGAGCCTCTGGTCACCTGGGCGCGCCGCAAGAACATCAGATGAGAGAAGGACCCTTTCTCCCACCACTATATAAACCGACCTCTCCTCCCTCGCCTTTCTCGCTGCTTCCTTTATTCTTCGAAATTCTCACCACCCACAACACGATCCTCATTCCTCCATCACACCCTTTCATGCAAACATCAAGAACCTCTCCTGACTTCCGCCTCTTCCCACCATCTTCAGACCCTCTTCGCCCTTTGCTGCCTTGCCGTCTATCGCCAAGATGGAGCAGAACAACCGCGACGACGGTGGCTCTTCGAACAAGCCCCCGGCCCCCAACAACCCTGGCCATCAGACCTCTGATGAGCCCCCCAGCGGCCAGCCGACTATGCCAACTTTGGAGTCGCTCGCCAGCGAGCCTGGACGTACGCACCGTACTTGGATCCCCAAGTACGGTCGCATAGCCAAGTGCGACTGGTGCAACAATCGGGGTCCGGGCATCCTAATGGTCTGCGCACACCGCAGGTGCAGCAAGTACATGTGCGAGCGCTGCGCTCGAAGCTCAACCTGGCACGCAGACCCCTGGCATCATATCGATGCCGACGCCCTCGACTGGACCGTGAAGAAAATCCCCAGGAAGACCAAAACTAACCGGGGAGTCAAGCGGCAGCGATCAGAAGACTCCTCGCCGCAGGACTCTCCGGCCGGCCCTGGTGAGGCACCCTCTACTTCGACTCCGCGCCGTCGCCTCGGGATGGCAGCCCCTCGCGTCGACACAGACGAGGACGGCGACGACCTCCCCGACCCCCAACACCACCGCGCTCAGTTCGCCGCTCCCTCTTCCAA
>MU860009.1:0-35020 GCA_033296875.1 Achaetomium macrosporum | reverse complement strand
CCCTCCCACTCCCCCTCCCCCTCCAGCCGCGCCGGCCTTCTATGGCTACAATCCAGCCGCTCCTTTCCCTCACCAGCCGCCTGCCCCTAGCAGCTACGCTCAACAAGGCGGGATGGACTTTGCCCTGCGCCCCCAATATCCCTCTTCTCCAGCGTTTGCGGCACCAGCAGCTCATCCGGTCGCTCAGCAGGCAGATCCCTATGGCAGCTATGGCAATTACCCTCAACAGGGAGCAATGGGGGCTGCCCTACATTATCACGCCCACCCTTATCCTCCTGCACCCGCAATACCTAATCCTCACCCAATCGCTCGACAGGACGCTGCCTTTAGCAGTTACGCTCGACAGGGGGGTATGCATGCAGCTGCCCGTAGCGACTACGCTCAACAAAGCGAGACAGAACCTGCCCTGCGCCCCCAATTTGCCCCTCCGTCTTCAGCACTCCCGGCCCCTGCGACTCGACCGGCTGCTCGACCAACATCTGCTTCTAACAGTTATCCTCAGCAAGGCGAGATCCACCCAAATCCTTCGTCTCCAGCAACCCCGGCACCTACTCGTCCGGCCGTCCGACAGGCAGCTGCTAGAGCAATTGTGGGCATGAGTGCACAAGCCCGTCAGTCTTCACACAGTCAAGGTGATAATGGTAACGACGACGGCTCTGAATATCGCGATGATGGTGAGGACGAGGATGACGAGGAGGACACTGTTTACAATATAAAGGGGGACCGGTACAGGAAAAAGGGGGCTGTGAAGAAAGTAAATAACAGGGGCCGCCGCGGCAACCGCGTGCCGGGCAACGCAGGCGTGCGCACGGCCACCCGGGAGCGCACATCTCGGAGCAATACCCCCTACCCCCCGGAGGCAGGTTCGTTTGCCCCTCGCGCGTCGGTTGAGCAAGGGCCACCGCCCGCCTCTCGGCCCCCCGTTGCGCAACTGCCTCGGGCTGCACCCGCGCCCGCGCCCGCACCTGAGCACGGCACGCATGACCATGTTGTGCTCGACATCTACGAGTTCCTCTACAGGCAGCGGCCCAACCTAGACCCCCGCCGTGTCCGTTCGCAGATTCCCGAACGCCCGGCCGACCAGTGGTCGCCCCCTCTGCATCTTTTCGCCCCTGCGCCAGGTTATCCGCACCGGCTCCCGGAGGTACGTGTTCACATTCCATCTGATCATCGCACCCACTCTTCCATCCACACTTTGACCCCCGCAAATAAAGCAAAGCAGGGCGAAAACAAAGCAAAACCCGCCTTGAACTAACACCACCTTCTCATCGCAGTCTCCCCGTAATTTGCAGGACTACGCGAGCCCAGGACCCGCCACTGCGGCCGCCCCGTACGCGCCCACCTCGCGCACCACCCCGGCCTACCACCCGCTCAATGACCGCACCCCGGCGGAGGTGGAGGCTTTCCACCAAGACAACACGCTGCAGCAGCAAATGCAGTACGCATGGAGCGCCCACCCGACGCTCCACGGCCTGCGCCAAGACGGCCGCCGGCTTGACGCCATCGGCCTGCTGTGGGACGTCTTCGAGCTGCGCCGCGCCCGCGTGTGGGTGCCCGACAACTCGCGGACCGTGGCCTGGTTCGTGGCCGAGCGGGACAGCCAGTTCCGCATCGAACACTCGGCCCGCGCCCTCACGGCCGCCCACCAGTTCTCGGGTTACCCGGGACCGGGGGAGGCGGCTGGGACCGTGGGTCACCGCCACAGGTTGGCTCTTGGCCCGGCCCGCCGTGGCGTCGAGGAGGACGAGGAGGAGGAATACCGCTGAGCCGGCTCGACTGCGAGCATGGTTTCGGGTTCCTTGGCAGTTGGGACTAGGTTTCCTGGCAGGACTGAGAGGGGTTGTGGTTTTTTTTCCCATCGTTTGACCTTTCAGCGCGGAGATTTATTTTACTGGTTTCCTTTGTCTGTTTAGTTTCCTTTTTCTTGCTTTCATTAATGCTCTCACTTTCACTTTCCAGATCCTTCTTTTCATCCGTTTCCTTCCGGCATCCGGGGGGTTGATAGGTAATATTTACCTTCCTCAACCCGCCGCTCCTTGTTGGCTCTCCGAAGAGGAGGAGAGGCTGGGGAGGAAGAGAATATGGGGCCAACGGATTCATTTGAGAGGGGTAGGGCATGTATGTGCTTGCGCTTTTGCATGCTGGTAGCCCACCTCCGCATTTCTTTGCGTGTAGAGTATGCAGCTTGGCAGGTGCTGCAAATAAAAAGTTTGTCACGGTCATCCTATACCACACTGCCGCTGTGAGGGTCTTTGCTATGTTCACAGGAAACACCTATTTTTATGAGGAACAGCAGTACAGCATGATCTGGCTGCTAACACTACAATCCGGGAACCTCTGCTGGGCAGATCTCAGAGCACTTATAGGACCTACACAAATTTTAAGGGCGGGTTTCCCACAAAGAAAACCCCGGGTTAGGAAGACTCGAAGGTCTCTTTACCGGTGGCAACGGCACAAGAGGAGCACGGCACTGCTAATCAGTTTCAGCTCTCAGTTTCACCCATTAGACGCCGATGTATATCTGAGTGTAGGCAAGGGGATGGGAGCAGTGTTCCCACACATCTTGCTTTCAGACCTAGTCCCTCTACACCCCCAACAACTGCCCCCCTGTACAATCTACAGATTACGCTGTGTTTGTTCAGGCGCATATACGCGCCGGCACGGTATTCTATACGTACATACTACATATGCTCCACTCCATGCCACAAGAAAGCAATACTCCATTACTATCTATCCCAGAACGTCAGGCAGGAAACAGAACTCAGGCGGCCGACTCAAACCTTAACCAGCTTCTAACGTCGCTGCTTACCATCCTCCTCATCACCCAAAATCATCTTCACCAGCTTATCCTTCTCCGCACTCTGCTGGACCAGCTCCCAGAAAGCCCCCGTGCCGTCCGATTTCCCACGTTCCTCGCTACGCAGGGTGCTCTCCTCGCCTTCCTGATCTCTGCCGGCACCGCTACCATTACCATTATTTTCACCAGCAGCCGCCGCCCGCTTCATGCCCGCCAACAACAGCTCCCTCGGACTACCCATCTCGGCCACGCGGCCCTTCCCCAGCACCAGCAGCCGATCAAAGTCGGCCACTGTCGACAGCCGATGCGCAATGACCAGTACGGTGCACCCGGCCGCGGCGAACTCCTTGCGCAGCGACGCCTGGATGCTGCTGTCCGTTCCCTGGTCGACCGCGCTCGTGGCCTCGTCCAGGACCACGATCTTGGGCCGCTTGAGGAGAGCCCGGGCAAGGCAGACGAGCTGGCGCTGGCCCTGGGACAGGTTGGCGCCGCCGGCGCTGATGGGCGTGGAGAGGTTGGTGAAGATGTTGTTGGAGTGGTTGGCCTGCGTGCGTTGCGGCTCGATGATGGTGGGTTCGGGCTCCACGGCCGTGGACGCCTCTGTGGCCATCTCGGAGTCTATGGCCGGGAGCGCGCCTGATGCTGAGGCCGTTGCCACGACGGCGTCGACTTGGTGGGGATGGTGAACGGTCGGACGCTCCGGGTCGCCGTCGTCTATCTCGATTAGATGGACACGCTTGAGCGATTCGAGCAGCTCATGGTCGTCTAGGACGCCCTCCATGTCAAGGTTCGAGCGCAGAGTGCCCCTGAGGATCAAGTGTCAGCACCTGTAAGTTACCTTATCTAAGAAGGCAAGAAGAGAACGGCACAATGGTTTCTTACGAGAAGAGAAAGGGGTCTTGTGGGATGATGGCAAGACGGCTCCGTAACTGCGCCAACTTGAGGGTCGAAATATCCACATTGTCGATGCTCACGGAGCCCTCGACAGGCTCCAGTAGACGGAAGAAGACGGCAGCCAACGTCGACTTCCCAGCACCTGTCCGCCCAACAATGCCGATCCGCTCACCGGCGCCGACCGTGAAGTTCAGGTTCTTCAAGACCGGCGGCAGGTCCTCGGCGTAGCGGACCGTCAAGTTGTCGACCTCGATCTTCCCTTCAGTCGGCCACGCGGCCGGGGCATTCTTACCGCCCTCAGGCTCGGTCTCGATCTCGGCATATTCCAGCACTCTCTCGCAGGCGTTGAAGCCCAGTTCCACCGAAGTCATGGCCTGGAGCAGCGACGTCAAAGCGTTGGTATACCGCAGGGCAAAAGCCAAGCAGAAGCCGGCCAGAGCGGCGTCGACGCGGCTGAATGCCACGGCGTTGGCGACCACACTGACGAACAGCGCACCGAGCACACCCATCCGGAAGGCCATCCAGTGGCTAGACAGCTGCAGCATCCATGATGCCTTGGAGCTGTTGTCGATCAGGCCGTACATGCGGTCCATGTAGAACTTGGTCCGGCCGAACGCGCGGATGGTGGAGAGGCCCGAGAGGACCGAGCTGAACTGGTCGTAGATGGGGGAGTGCGACACGGAATTGATCCGCTTGACCTCGCGCGCAGCCGTGATGTACTCGCGCGCAACCCGCACATAGAGCAGGAGCAGGAGCACGCCGAAGAAGATGACGTAGACCGAGACGGACAGACTGGTCGCGATGATGACCGCTAGGAACAGGATCGTCCGGAGAAAGGTGAAGGTTTGAGTAGACAGCCGCCTGTCGACGATGAAGGTATCCGAAGTGAAACGGTTGAGGATCCGGCCCGCGGGCACAGTGTCTATCCAGCGTAATGGGGCTCGGAGAATGGCGTGTGTCATCCGTTGGAAGAGCACCCTGGATGCGGTCAAGCCAACAAAGAAGAATGTCATGACTCTGATGATCTGGACCAGGAGCATGGCGAACTCGATTACGATATATGCCGTCAGCCAAAAGAAAACACCACGCTCAGTTCCCTGGGTCTTCTGGGAGACAAAGTCATCCGTATACACGAGAGCGGTGACGGCTCGCACTGCTTGCGACGTAAGCTGCATGGCCTCGGACGCCGCTTGCTCGGACAATTCCTTCAAACTCCAAGTTCGAGCAACGGTCAAGGAGTGGCCGAGGAGGAGGATGAAGACTCCGACCAGCCACGGGACCGCACCACCACTGGCGTCGTAATAAGCCTTGTAAACCTTCCACTTGACACGCCCAGTCTCTCTCTGCTCTTCCTCCGTCTTGGCCTTCTTCTCCTTCTGCGCGCTTGGAGGCGAATGGCCGTTTTGGCTATTTTCGGGGGTTTCTTCGAATGGCACGGATGCTGTCTGCTGCTCTGGTTCCACTGCCGCAGCAGTTCCCGCGTCTGATGGGAAGGAGAGAAGCTCAGCAGACTCAACCTCTCCGTTGTGGAGGCGGACCAGGTAGCTCGCATGAGGCAGGACCAGTTCAGCATGGTGCGTCGCCAAGACGCGCGTCCTGCCGAGAGCCAGCTTTCCGGTGAGAGCCTCTTCAACGATCGACCTGCCGACATGGGCGTCTACCGCGCTGAGCACGTCGTCAAGCACGAGGATTCCGGCGCGGGAGTAGAGAGCCCGGGCGAGTGCTACGCGCCAGCGTTGCCCCCCGGAGAGGGTGACGCCCTTTGGCCCAACCTCGGTCTCGTCACCGTCCACCAGGAGCTCAATGTCCTTCTCGAGAGCACAGGCTGCAAGAACCTTGCGATAGCGGTCCTCGACGAAGGGGAGGCCGAACACAATGTTCTCCCTGACGTTTCCGCCTTCGATCCAGGGTGTTTGCGAGACAAAGGCGGTCAGTTGAGGGATGACCCATCCCGACTCTGGAATATGCTCGGCGTTCTCGTCGAACTCGGGCAGGGACGGCATGCGGATTGTGCCCGACAACAACTTGACCTCGCCCAGGAGCGCTGCGAGCAGGAGGCTCTTGCCCGACCCCGTCTTGCCCGTGATGACGCTGAGCTTGCCCATGGGAAGATTGAGGGTTGCGCCCCTGAGCATCGAGTGGGTTTCCCTGCGCTCCTCAGCTCCTCCTCCTCCTCCTCCTGCTGCTGCTGCTGTTGCTGCGTCCGGCATCTCGGTGTCTTCGATTCTCGGCCACGCCACTGTGGCATTGTCGAAGGAAATGCCATCTTCCGGTTCCGACACTGGCTCCTTGTCCGACTGGTTGAAGTACTTCTCCAGTCTCACGGCGCTGGTCCAGGCCTCAAGCAAGTACATTTGCAGAAGCGGCAGGAGGGCTACAGCCTCGTCAAGCTGGTCAAACAGGCCGAGCGACGTGAAGATGACGGAAGCTCGAATGTGCGATCCATTCTGCGAGACATAGATAAAGAAGGTAACGCTGGCGAGCAGCAGCGGGCCAAGATTGACAACGAAGACAACCAGACATTGCCACAGCACCACCCTCCAATACTGCCTGAGCTCCTCGTTGCGGGATGCCAGTATCTTGTTCTCCCAGTGGTGTTCAAGAGCCGAATATCTGATCTGCCGCATGCCTTGCAAGGCCTCCGTCAAGAGATGGGCCTTTCCGTCACGATACTTCATGAGACCGAAGTGCAGTGAGGTATACCTCTTCGACAGGAGCGAGCTCAGCGGAACCATAAGCGATGCGGCACCGAGCCCGCACAGGACCGGCATCCAACCCATCAAGCTGACGGCAAACCCGCCCGCGAGTATGAGCTTGAAGATGGCCATTGGGAAGTTGTTGTTGTACGTGCAAAATATCGTGACACGGCCACTATCGAGCTTCATGTGGTTGATCACCGACTGCCGTGTCTCGCATTCCTTACCCTTCTTCTTCCCCTTGCCAGCCTGTCCCTCCGTCTTGCCCTCGGCGTCCTTGACGTCATCCCGGCTGCCAGATTTGCTGCTCTTATCAACATTCTGCCCGGGAGGCGCCGTCTCGTACTGCTTGAGGGCCTTGGAGAAGACCAGTGACTGCAGCAGCGAACCCACTGGGATCTCCAGCCGGCTAGCCGTGATCCACTTGAGCCAGTTATTGACTCCGACCTGGAGCAGCTGGCTGAGCAACAGACCGAACACCCAGATGAAGACGGTAGGGTCTGCCGACGCGTGCTGCTGGCTCCGCTCGATCCTGGACAAGAAATTGTAGAGGACGACTTGTGGGAACAAAGACAAGAAGGCAATGACCAGGGTCAAGGTCCACTGCAGAGCGAGCTCGCCGGCATAGGCCTTGATGAGCTGTTTCCATAGGGGGCCCTTGGCGCACGTCTCCAGAAACCTGGCTTCCAGGTTTCTAGACCGAGTAGCATAATCGAGGTTGGGGATGTCTTGGACTTCCATCTGCCGCTCCTTGGCGACGTGGAAGATGGCACGATTCCAAGTGAAGGAGAAGCGGGCTAACAGCGATAGGGTGTGCTGCTGGTCGACAAGGCCGGTCTTGTCGTAGACGTCGGGGCGGCGAGGGAATGCAGCGAAGGAAAGCGCCGTGACTAAGGCTGAGGCAAGTTGCAGCAGATAGAGCAGACCTAAGACAAGCGCCGTCGTTCCCCTCTCGGCACCGTAAAGTGATGCCAGTGCTTCGTAGCCATGGCGCAAGGCGACAGCGATAGCAATCAACAACGAAGAGACAAGGCCAAAGACGGCCAGCCGGAACTTGGCTCGATATCGGTGTCTAGCAGGAAGACAGGCACATTGCAGGCCCAGCAGAACCTAGAGACGGGTTAGTCAGGCACGCGCGAGGCCCAGGCGGTGCGAGACAACGAATGCCGTGACTTACCCAGCATACCAGCTCCGCCCAGGCGCACAAATCTGAAAATACATCTCCGTGCCCGGCCGCATCTTTCAGCACCACTACTCTCGTGGCTATGCAGGCACCTAGGCCGGTAGCAGTGCCGAGCCAGGCAGCGATCCTGGGTCGTGTGTCTGTGTAGGCCCGGATCGAGTCCTCGGTGGCGAAGCCGTCGCGGTCTTTATAACCGTCTCCCTCTCCGTCTCCGCCGAGTTGCACATACCCCCTTCGTCCAAAACCAAAACCAAAACCAAAACCAACACCAACACCAACACCAACACCAACACGAGAACCTGTCCGCCAGGCGTAGGCCAGTGCAGGCACTGTCAGCAGCGACACCACACCCGCCGAAGCCAAGCTGATAACCTCACGCACGAGATCTGCGCGCAACATGTTGGTGGCGTGATCGGTCGACAATGAATAAGGTGCTGCTCATCTGCCTGCCTTGGCGGAAGCAGCACAACCCCGTTGGGTCTTTAAACGTCGTGATGGCCTTTGTAACCGGCTGCCGTGCATCGCAGAAAATTCAGGTTCTTGCCACTGGAGTGGTTGAGTGGTTTCATGGAATGGATTCCAGGCAGTGTTCAATACCTCAGTTAAATATTTCAAGTTCTTGTAACTGTTTAGTTGGCCGAGGCGCAGAGGACAGTGTGAGAGCCAGGTGGCCACTCGGCATCCATTCGATCAGAGCTGGGAGAACAGAGGGAATAAAGCTACACACGAAGCGTTGCGTAAATTAAAGAAGAAGCTATCTTGATATTTTCATACATTGCTGGTCAGCTCCGTCATATTGGCATTGGCCTGAGTTCTTACATGTCTTTGCGCAGTGAACACAGCGCGCCTACCTCGCACACACTGTGCACCGTCAACATCATGCCAAGCAATGCACAGCAGCGGTTCTTAATAACTGCCGAGCACTCCTTTACGTTTTATTTCTTCCAACTACTTCACCGGTCCAACTGCCAACCAACCAGTGCTACCAAGCCGTTGATTCCCGTTGACCGAATGCCTCATCAATCCGATATTTTCCGTTGTTATGTAATTGATATCCTATGTCTTGAGACCACATCTGATTGACGAGAAGGATGTCGGGTAGAGTGAAGGAGGTCCTGGCGGCTGACGTGCTCATCGATTCAGCCATTGTTCATAGTGATAATGATGCTAACGTAGGATGAACGGCACATATACTTGGCCAGGGAGAAGACTTGCCTACTAATTTGCCTGGCATGCAATAGCCAAGGGGGGTCTTGCAGTCTAGATACTATTGAGAGTACATTCGCAACTACTAATAGCAAGATTGGCGTAGGTGTGAGGATAATGCAGCAAAGAAGCAAGCTTGGGCTTCACTCAAGATCGCACATTGAGAGAACCTCTAACAACGTATGTCTGATGCAGAAGACTCTGCTGAAGACTTCCGGTTCCGGTTACGCTTGTCAAACCAGAGCATTGGCCGAGCATCAGAAAGAATACCAAGGCATTCTCAATCCACACCCAACCCTCTGGTGCCAATGTTCAAGTCATCCTTGAAACGTCGAGAAAGGGTGCTGTTACAATCGAACCGTGAATGCAGAACCCAGCCGTCCGGACAGTGTGGCGTGTCCGTGGACAGTGAACAACGTCTTGGGGCTTAGGGTCCACGCCACGTCTCGTTTCCCATGTGGTTGAAACAGCCAGCAGCCCCGTCGATCTCATAGAGGGTGGTGTCTGTCCGTCTGGTCAACACAGCTTCAAATATGTTGAAGGGGATATCAAAGGGAAACAATACTGAGGTCAAGGGAGGACATAATGTAATCTTGGGCATCGTTCGGACAGGCGCAGCTGAGGAACAGGGTCTTCTTCTCAAAGTCGTGGGTGGCATTGCAATTGTTGCAACTCGTGGAATAGTTTCCGCTAATAGAAGATCAAGTCAGTGGGAGACAATCAAGCTCTCGGACAGGCGCAGCCTCACTTATCCATGGTGGCAAGCTGCCCACCGTTGTTGCCCACGCAAAAGTCCAGGTCGATCCTGCCACAACTGTTAGCTACGCTCGAAGCTAACGGACGCCAGGGAATACCAGGTCCAATTGTAGCCGAAAATCTCGACCATGTGATTGCGGCAGTAGAGACCCAGCCAGTGCTGGTCAGTCAGGTTGGCACCTCCAACTGCGCAATACTCAGCGAACGTCTGGCTTTGAGGCGGGTCGCCAGCATTGGCCCGACCCATGGTGAAGATGGCCAGGCTGGCGGAAACGGCCTGGGGGAGGAAGCGCATTTTGGTAGTGACAGGAGCTCTGTAGGATTGGGTTCAGTAGAGTGTGTGTTGAAAATACGTATCGCGTTCTCTTTGTCTGTCGAACTTCAGCGGAGCAATGTCGTTGGAAGGAATAGCTGGGAGGATAGAGACCAGAACAACCTCGGGAAAGGCTTCAACAAAACCAGAGAGCTTGAAGATTTCAGATCATGCGGCCACTTCATTGCGTGCTTGGGATGGAAGGAGCAGGCCGACGAAACAGGGGCAAAGGGAAACAACTCGAGGCGTACCTTCCATTAATCGTATATCTCAGCCACAGGCTATCGGTTGTGCCTTATCTACGGTACCCAACAGATCGGAGCTTCCGAGGACTTCCAACCTGGGATTTTCTCATCTCGTTCCTCCCGTGAAACTGTACCTAGTAGACCAAGAAGGCACCCGGACATAAGGTAGAGTGTCTCCAGATGAAGAGGGCTGGCCACAGAGGTCAGCATAGGACACCCACACACCGGTGTACAACTGCAAGAGAACCCGAGAGTATCAAATTCTGAAGTTCAGAACCGCAACTAGATCAGTGCTTCCAAGGTGGCATCGGTTTCCTGGACCAGGGCTAAGCCCCAGTGGTCCCTTCTACACTTACAATCCACAGGTGCGACTGAAGAACTCTGAGGCAGTGTACGACAGGTGTGCAAAAGATCCGGGTCTTGAAACAAGGCTATATTGATCACACGAGCTTGACAACTGTGAGCTAATTTGGTCGTGCGGATCGTTTTTACATATGGGTTGCCCAATTCGCAAAGGCAGATGGTAACGTGGTCGGTATGATTCGACTAACACTTGCACGCCCTGGTATGGCGGGAATATCTCCAGGATCCTGTGAGACGGAGTCATATCTACGGTAACCAACACTTTACTTACTATGACACAGAATCACCAAGTTCCCACTGTTGTCATATCCAACGCGACCCTCGTCCACGGCCCTCCGCATGTCTTCACGCAGCGGCTCTCGCTCACCCGTCAGCGGGTCCCATTCCCATCCTTCTCGCATCCTGTCAACACGTTAGCTTGCCTGTATCGTTGTGACAGCGCACCTGCGAAACCTAGATGTCCTAGCCCGGCGTCGAACCACGAGTTTGTTCGATTCTTGGGCCTCCGGGACCGCAACACGGGGCATAAGCATGTGTGTAATACATACCACATCCACCGCAGACACGCCGTCAACTCCTTGTCTCGAGGTAGAACACGCATCCACTCAGGCTGAAACTCAGGCGTACTCCCCCTTCCCGTCCAGTGATCCGATCGACCAAGCAATACATCTCTGCAGAAGATGCGCCAGGAGTCTAGCGCATACGGGCCTTGAGTGAGATGGCCAATTTCCCACGCGCAGCCAATTGCCCTTACTCTTGCGTCCGTGACGGCATCCACGTTGCTGTGTCCAACTCCACCATTTTCCCCATCTTCTGGGCCAAATTTCTCTCCGGCGCTCACATGATGCCCATCGCCCTGCCGCGGATAGTTCTTCACTCCGTATCGCACCTCCCTAGTCGGGGGTTTCTCAAGCCACATGCGGGCATATCTCTGGATGGCTGCGCATCGTACCGCTGATAAGCCCAGGGGACGGATTAGAGAGATGATCTCTGCTGGGTCCGCGTCCGCAAGGGCCTCGGGCGTGGGAAATCGGTCCATCAACTGGCGAAACACTGGAATAGCCGTCTTGCCGGTGGTGCGGATGAGGAAGGTCACTGCGATGAGGAGGCGAAACGGGTCGTCAGCGAGCTCCTCCTGAACCAGTCCGAAACGGTCCGCAGAGAGCGGTGGGATGGGGAGGCTCGAGACCGTTCCTCGTGGCGGACGGGGGTTTTTCTTGGTTGATGATGTTTCAGAGTCTCCGTTAAGATGATTCACCCGTGTGGGAGTTGACGTGCCAAAGAAGGGGGATCTTGATCCTCCTGTCGCTTTGACTGCTCGTTCGGCGTCTTTTCTGGGCTCAGCGCTTGAGCAGGCAGTCCCGTTCGGCAAAGCCAGAGAGGTATCGCCTGCGTTCTCCCCGGTGACGGCATCTGACACTAATTTACTTGGAACATCCGAGACTTCTGGGTCGGGCGTCGGAGAAATCGGCGCGGTAACTTGTGCCTCTGGTAGTATGACGTTGTCGAGGGTTCCGTTGATGAGTTGATCCCGTTTGATAGCAGTGCCATGAGTATTCCGACTGCTTCCTTGACCTGAAGAGCCGAACGCGACGAGGCCAGCCTGACGTTGACTAGACCGAGGCTCCTCACTCACGTCTCTGGCATCCGCCCAGAAGTGTGAGATACTCTTGCTCTTTCCGTTATTCCTCGTTGCAGTCAACTTGCGCCTCCCGGCCCCCCTTGCCGGCTTCTGATGCCCAAGCTCCAGCCGGTGCGCCGCTTCAAGATCGCTAGCCCGACCCTCGAGAACAGCACCGAGAAAGGGCACCAAGCTATCCTCGCCCCGGACGCCATCAACTGGCCTTGAAGCTTCGCTTTTCTTCTGAAACGTCGAGGCGCAGGCGAACAGCATATCCCACTCCTCGACACCCCGCATGAGACTGAGTTGTCGGAGCTCCTCCACATCACTTTGCGGTGCCCGGCCCGAGATGACGAGGGAAACGAGAAACTGCTTGGTTTCTTCATCGCAGATATCAAAGCCGTACAGAAGATCGTCGGGAGGCACCCGCTCGGCTAATCTTGATGATGGCGTCGAGTAGGACATCTTGCTTGAACAAGGACTGATGCAGCGGCCGCTGGGGTTGATGAAGCGAGCGTCATATGGTGAGGCAGGGATCTTCGTTTACATTGTGTTCAATGAGTTGGGCGGACAGAAAAACATTCACGGACACAGCTATTTGTGAAGTGGAATGCCGAAAAGCTATGTCGCAGGATGATGAATTCGATGCAAAGATGTGCTTGGCCACTTATCGAGTGGTGCTGCCGAAAGAGTACCTTCTGTACATACAAATCAAGCAATTAGGCGCTCGACTTCTTGAACAAGCGGCGGGGAATAAACCTTCTGAACAACAAGGAAGATGTCTAGACTGAGACCGGCGCATTTGATTTACAATCCTCAATCCCCGCTTTACCCGCCCTGCATTCTTCTCATCGCTCGAGAACCACTGATTCCCCCCTTTTTCATGTAGGCCTTATAGAGAAACGAGGAGAAGCCTAGCAGTATATGGTACATACAAACAAAGGCCAAGCCGTGGGATATCCTGGCCTCGACTTTGACACTTTTAGCGACGCGGGGTGATCTCGTTCGTCTTGGGCGGATCATAGACGATCTTCCTCGACTTGAGCCATGCCCACTTGTACCGCTTAACCCAGACGCTCAGCGCGAACAGAACCGATGTAACAACCAGAACCTTCATCCCCATGCGCTTCCGGTCGTCCATCTCGGGCTCGGCGGCCCAGTTGAGGAATTCAACAACATCCTTGGCCATCTGCGAAGTCGACGCCGGGGTGCCGTCCTCGTACTCGACCAGGCCATCGTACAGAACACGGGCCATGGCAATGCCGGTACCGGGGAAGTAAGGGTTGAAGTTCAGACCAGCACCGACCTGGGCACCAGCAGGGGGCTCATCGGGGTAGCCCGTGAGGAGGGAGAAGATGTAGTCGCAGCCGCCGTGCCGAGCCTTGACCATCAGGCTGAGATCGGGGGGGAGGGCACCGTTGTTGGCGAAACGGGCAGCCTCATCGTTCTTGTAAGGCGCGGGGAGGTAGTCGGACAGCTTGCCGGGGCGCTTCTCGATCTCGCCCTGCTCGTTGGGCTCGGTGTCATACTCGTTCTCCTCGGCCAGCGCCTTGGCCTCGTCGACGGTCAGGATAGTGCCGACAAGGGCGCGGTAGGGCACTCTACTGAGCGAGTGGCACGACGCGCAGACTTCCCTGTACACTTGGAAGCCTCTCCGAAGACTACAGGGAGGGACATGTGAGATATCAGTCTATACCACAACTGATAGGACGGATCGGAACTTACGCCTGGTGGTCAAAGGTCTTGAACCACTGCTGATGGACCCACGGATACTTGGTCGGGTGCAACCTGGGTCAAGAGTAAGCGTCCCGGTCTTCGTTCGTTCCCAATGCTCCCTCGACAGCGTGGATGACCGAATATGCCGCAACGGAGGCGGGCGGACTCATCCGACTATAGAAGATAGGCCGGTATCGACGGAGTACTCACCCTTCTTCTGCCGGCGTCATGGCGCCCGCGGTAGGTTCATATAGATGGTAGTACCAGGCAATTGAGCCGGTCGCGACGGCGGTAGCGGCGGCGGCAGCGATGTTCAATCGGAGCGGCGACTCGGCAGTGGACCCGGAGCTCGAAGAAGACGCGGCACGCTGACAGACACAGGCGTTAGCTTCCAGAAAGCCACTTCAAATCGTACCGAGGTCGGATTGGTGAAATAGCGGGGTGTCGCGGGCGCAATTGAGGGGAGCGGACGTTGTCCTCGGAGCGGTCATGCGATGGGTTGGAGCAGGAGCCGGCACAACCAAAACGTACCTTGGTAATTTGCACGGCGCCATTTCTCGCGCCGGCGAATGCGCGTGTCGAGCGCAGGCAGGACCTCGCCAGCATGGTCGGCACACCTTGCGGAGCTCAGGAGGGTGTCTCGGATCGGATTGACAAGGCAATTCGCTGCCACCGTCGGTGTTGTGAGGTAGCAGGCTCAAGCTTGTCAAGGTTGACGCAGGTCAGGTTTCTCAAATTCGGGATTCTTAGGAACTCCGGCTCTCTCATTGGTCGGCCAATCAGAGCTCTGCACTGCGTATGTACGGCCAATCATTTATCCGGCCAACCTTCCGCCGGACACCTCAGCTGTCCAGGCCTTTGGCCTCTTTTCCATCGCTTCCACAGTTGTACTGCACAGATTCAAGCCTGGATTTCCCTACGCATTCCTTCGAACACAAGGCCAGAACACATCCAACACCTCCGGCCGCTTTTCCGCTACAGAGAATCGACGGTAATAAGACCGGAGAAACCAACCGCCGCCGAGTTGATCGGTCCAAGCGTGTCTAGCAGCTTTCCTCCATGCCTGATACAAAACCTTTTCAATTCCGCATGCCCATCAACGCCAATTCCAAAGAAGCTTTTGTACTATATACATAACAGCTCTACCATCACCTCCCGACCTCAGACAGCTAGACACTGCCATTTACGCCGAGCACTTCTCTCCGCTTCTTCACGGCATTCGCAAGAAGGTCCAAAACCTGGACAGTGTCCTGCCATCCAATGCAAGCATCGGTAATGCTGACACCGTATTTCAGGGCCTCCCTGCCCTCCTTGGGAACCTTCTGGTTGCCTGCGCACATGTAAGAACGACGCTAGACACGGTAGCGCTGGGAACGACTTACCCTCGTTGATATGGCTTTCGATCATGACGCCCATGATCCCTTCCTCACCCTTCTCAATCTGCTCTGCTAGAGTGGCAGCGACCTTGGGCTGGTTCTTGTGGTTCTTGAGCGAGTTACCGTGGCTGCAGTCCACCATGAGCCGCTGCCGCAGGCCTGCTTTTTGCAAGGCGGCCTTGGCCTCTGCAATGCTCTGCGCATCGTAGTTGGTTCCCTTGGTACCGCCACGCAGGATTACGAAGCAGTCCTCGTTACCAACGGTGCCCACGATGGCGACCACACCGGGTTTTGTCACCGACAGGAAGTGATGGGGGTGCTTGACCGCCCCAATAGCGTCGACGGCGACCGTAAGACTCCCGTCGGTGCCGTTCTTGAAGCCCACAGGGAAGCTCAGGCCGCTGGCCAGCTCGCGGTGGAGCTGGCTCTCAGTTGTCCTGGCGCCGACGGCACCAACGCTGAGTAGATCGGCCAAGAACTGCGGGCTGATGGTATCCAACATCTCGCTGGCGATGGGCATGCCCTTGGAGGTGAGGTCGACGAACAGCTGCCTGCTCAGGCGGAGGCCCTTGTTGATGTTGAAGCTGTTGTCAATATCCGGGTCGTTGATGAGCCCCTTCCATCCGATCGTCGTGCGCGGCTTCTCGAGGTAGGAGCGCATGACGATGAGGAGCTCGTCTTTGTGCTTCTCCCTCTCTCTCAGGAGCAGGTCGCAGTACTCAAGCGCAGCCTTCGGGTCGTGGATGGAACACGGCCCGACGACCACCAGTAGCCTCCGCTTCTCGTCAGTTCCGTTCACAATGGCGACAGCCTCATCACGGCCCTGGAGGACCGTCTGCTTCGACTGCGGAGTCTGGGGGATTTCATGCTGAAGTAGATCGGGGGGCGTCAGAGGATTGTAGCCGCGAACTAAGTCCAGTATTAGCAACCGCTCAGCCCGCCCAGGGGTTACGAAGTATCCGCCTACTTCTCCAGTCCTCGCTTTCGGCCTTGTTTCCGACATTTTTGTTCTCGATGTAGAACGTCTGTACGCCACAGTGAGTCAGCTGCTACAGGGCGTGCGGAGGAGCGAATCGCACATATTATCTGCACTTACAGACATGATGGAGGTTTTCAGTTGCGTCCCAACAAGTACTGGCCTAATTGTTATGAACCCCGAGCTTTGAAAAGTTCTGAATGCTAGGGATTTGCTCGAGTACACCAGCCGTTGGATGAAAGCGGTGCAAATAGAGTACCTACCTTTCGCTGATTGCGGTCAGGGCTAGAGCAGTGCTTTCTGAATTTTGATTGAGGGGCAATTCATGAGTGGGATGACTCAACGTGGGGTAACCCAACTCAAAGTCAACACTCGTCCAGCTTTCAGAAACCAGACAAATGAACCAGCAAGAGAGGACCACTGCGTGGTAAAAGACAACTCATCATTGGTGCAACCTGAGACGGCTGCAAAGAGTGTGTGGACGACGTCGGGTGCTTGGCCAGCTCCGAGTTCGGACGACCGGTCTGGAAAGCCATCCCGAACCCAGCCCTGATTCTCAAGGTCTCGGCGCCAAACCAAGACCCATCTCAAACCTCTCCCTCGCTTCATTGCCGAACGAAGAGGAGGCTGAACTGAAGTCATAAAGCTTCTCTCGAAATTGCCATATGCGATGCTCGAGGCTTGGGCATGTCAGAGTTCACGGGATAGTCAAGACCTAGGTAGCTACAAGTCGGGCCGGTTCAAGATCTTGTCCTTGCCTGGAGTTCCACCCATTCTCAATGGTCATGAGTTTCTGCTGCTTGCCCACTTGAATAATAAGAGAACGATCTTCACAGGATTGTTTGACGCACAAACTACAGGTACCTAAGGTACTAACGTTACCTCATTGTCGTCCCAAGCTTCTGAGACTCCAACCTCGAGAAGTACCTTGCCTCCCAGTGGTCAAAAAGAAAGCCATACGCCAAACTAGGTACCCTGACGACAATAAAGAGCCAAGCAAACGGAATTAAACCCAAAAAGAAAGAAGGAAAAGGGGAAAATTAGAAAAAGGAAGAAGTGGAGAGCGAGGAAGAAGAGAAAGGAATGAAATGAATGAGGTACTTTAACACTGAAGTTCGTTCCATCTTGATGTTTTGGTGTACTGCTTTTTCTGGCCAGAGGGTGCGTGCCTCTTCTGGACCCGTAGGTTCCGTTGTGGGACCCGAAGTCAGGCCCCCACTTGCCGCGAAGGGATCTCTCCCGATTTGGTCACACCGTGGGAACCTGAATGGCCATCCTGCGACTGCCGATCGAACGCAGTTTCGCATTTTCGGCCTGCCGCGAACGATTGCAGGAGCATTTGTCAGTATGGCTGAGAATAAGAACAGCGACGACGACGTCAAGTCGAACAAGCGAAGTCATGCGGACTTCACGGGCGAGGATGGCTCCGGTATGTCGCGGTAACCTTGTGCCTGTGTGCCATGTGCCTGATTCATGGTGCTCGCTAACATTCGCACGCAGAGAGCTCCTCGGACGACGACATCGGCCCGCAGCTGCCCTCGACGGCTCCCAAGAAAAAGCGGCGCATTCTTCCGTACGAGAAGCTGTACATATCCGCCCTTCCCACGTCGACGCGCTATTCCAAGTCCCTGATGCACAAGGAACAGCTGGCCTTCGTCACCATGACCCCCCTGACCGAGTTCCTCATCACGACATCAGTAGACGGCGTCGTCAAGTTCTGGAAAAAGATCGCCGATGGCATTGAGTTTGTCAAGGAGTTCAAGGCGCACCAGGGCGAGATACGGTCTGTGTCTTGCAGCCAGGACGGGCGAAGCTTTGCGACGGCTGGCGTGGACAAGACGGTTAAGCTGTTCGACGTGGTCACCTTCGACCTGCTGACCATCCTCCAGCTCGACTATATGCCGCGCTGCGTATGTTGGGTTCATAAGAAGGGTTCCTCTCTGCCTATCCTGGCCGTTTCCGATAGCGATGCCAAGCCTGCCATCCGCATCTACGACGGCAGGGGCGAGAACCAGCAACCCATCCACACCATTACCGGGCTGCACCGGAGTCCCGTATCGCTGATGGCATTCAATGACCACTACGAATGCGTAATATCGGTGGACGAGGGCGGCATGATCGAGTATTGGCGGCCAGGCGGATCGTACGAGAAGCCCGACAATGTCTTCAAATACAAGAGTTCGACCAACCTGTTTGAGTTCAAAAAGGCAAAGTCTGTGCCGGCGTCGCTCACTTTGTCTCCGGATGGGAAACGATTCGCAACCATGTCCTTCCCAGACCGAAAGATCCGCATTTTTGACTTTGCCTCGGCCCAGCTCCAGCGGACATACGACGAGTCACTGCAGGTTATTGAGGAAATGCAGCAGGCGGGGACCGCGTTACAGAAGCTGGACGCTGTCGAGTTTGGGCGCCGGCTCGCTCAAGAGCGGGAGATAGAGTCGCCAGCGCTTCGCGACAAGTTCAACGTCATCTTTGACGAGTCTGGACATTTCATTCTGTACGGGTCCTACCTCGGTGTCAAGGTACTCAATACATACACGAATCAGGTAGTCAAGGTCTACGGGCGGGAGGAAGGATTCCGTCCGCTGGCATTGGCGTTGTACCAGGGTCAGCCTCAGAAAAAGGGTGTGACGACCGTCGCCATGGCGGCATCAAGCAACCCCTTACTGCAAGAGTCTGAAACAAGGGACCCAATACTGGTGGCTACGGGTTTGGGAAAGGTTCGCTTTTATGTGTTCACCAACGAAGAGGAGATCTCTAAATCGTCAAGAGATGTCCAAAACGAGAAACCGACTCTGCTGGGGCAGAAGAAGGTCGAGGAGAAGAAGAAAGCCGAGACAGGGACAGCGGCCATCATCCACACCACCTACGGCGACATCCACATCCGCCTATTCCCCGACGCGGCACCGAAAGCCGTGGAAAATTTTGTCACTCATTCTAGGCGCGGATACTACAACAATACCATATTCCACCGCGTAATCCGGAAGTTCATGATCCAGGGCGGAGATCCTCTGGGCGATGGTACGGGTGGCGAGAGTATATGGGGCAAGGAGTTTGAAGACGAGTTCAGCAGCTTGAAGCACGATAAACCGTACACCGTCAGCATGGCCAATGCTGGCCCCAACACTAACGGCAGCCAGTTCTTCATCACAACTGAGAAAACGGTATGTCGAACTCTCTTAGATCGTGTGAGCGGATGCTAACGAAACATAGCCGTGGCTAGACAATAAACACACCATCTTTGGGCGAGCCATACAGGGCTTGGACGTCATCCACAGGATTGAGAACGTCAAGACGTACAAAGAAAAGCCGGTGGAGGATATCAAGATCCTCAACATTGATATTGCATAGTGGCCAAGGCGTGCGTCCAGCAGTTGACCTGATTGCGCACGCATTCAAGCAGCGATATCCGCTTTCTGAATGTTTGGTGACGATCATAAGAAAACCAGAAAGGTTGGCCTGCCTCTCATGTGTGATGGGCTCGACCTCCAAGGATGCCCGCTTGCCTGGTTGAAATGCGTATATGTATGAATCGCTCGGGGAAGCGGAACGATGAGTCATGGTTAAGGGGCAGGCCGACGGACTTGACGGTTGGTAACCGAAAGACGGAGGCGTGGACATGCTGTTTGGTCTATCGGTACTTACCCGTAAAAGGCAATCCATGAATGGACCGCTTTGGATAACATGGGGCGCAAGGTACGGTACGTGCCAAGGGCAGAAGTCGGGAGTTGACAATGTCGAATCTCTAATATCCTCCTGGTTTCCTAATAAAAAGCACCGCCATCTGCCCCCAACGACGTTCACAATTCAGGCAACAGCACCAAACTCTGCCCAGATGCGCAGACAGCCCCGATGATCTAATATCTTGATAGATATCCCACGCAACCCCCCAGGGGCGCATGGCGAACTTGACATCGTACGCACGCAGCAATCCCTTCGGCATGTCTCCCAGCGGCTGGAAATAGTACCCAATATCGCTACAAAATCATTGACGGCGCCTCAAGCGTGCTTAAAGAGGAACTCCGGGGTGGATATCTCCACGATGTGTTCAAGTCCGTTAACGTCCAGATCACACCTGCCTGGCGCCTGACCGCAGCCCACTAATCTCCTTTCCCGCCCGGAGCAGTCAGGGATTCGCTTGGTCCATATCGTAACCATCTTGGCCTTGCGGTTGTTCATGGTCTGACAGACCACAACTCTCGTGACCTGACCCGTGCTTGTTAGCTGAACGAAGCCACCAGGCTCATCGAAGCAGGGGATGCGTACCATCCCATCTCTCTGATCTTCTTGGAGTTGGCCTGTGACGCTTTCTTGTCGCTGGTCCAGATTGCCAGCGCCTTGCTGCACGACGCAAAGGCCTCGACAAGCTCCTTCATCCTGCTGCACCGCAGGAATTCCTGGGCCACATCCGAGCCCTTCTCAGCAATCACTGCCGCAAGCTCCATGCACTCCAGGAGGTTATCGCGCGAAAGAGATGTACCCGCAAAGTGTAGGCAGCTAATGTAAGCCAGCACCGTCTCGGGGATATAGGCCTCGCGAAGTTGTTGGAAATCCTTGTCCACTAGCGCCACGTTGTGAGCATCCGCACTACTCCCAGCCGTCGAGGAGAATGTCTTACCCTCGTTGGACACCAATAGCCAATTCTTCAGAACCGGCTGCATGCACGCCTTGGCTGAGCGAACCTCATGGCTGGTGTGCTGCCACATCTCGCGCGATGTGCTGCTTTCCCTGTTGCCAACCACGTTAGCCGATAACCTGAAGCAAACACGGCGGGGCTCTGGAGGCCATACTCTCTGCTGAGCCCGGCCAACGACGACAGAGTCTCCATGGAATCCAAAGCGCGGACAAGACACTCGAGCTCCCAGACATTCCGTACGAGGGTGATGAGCTGATCCTTGCCCATCTGGCATGTCTCTAGAAACTCGGCCGTAAACGCGCCGTTAGAGAACTCCTCAAACCAACCGGGACCGGAATCCTCGCTCGCCTCCCTAACCGGGATGGGAGACTTGGTCCTAACGATTTCTCTCCCAGGCACCCGTTCGCTGAAGGCGCGGGCAGCCCGCAACCGCATCCGTTCTGTAACGAGTCAGCATCATCTGCGGCGAGCAAATCCAGCAAGAGTAAAACATACTCAGGAGATACTTGTAGACCCGGATTGCATAGGTGCATGTCTCCACAAATAGGCCCGGAACGAACATGAGCCATTCCATGGCGCGGATTACCAGATCGTCTTCTTGATCAACAAACTCAGCATCCTCTCCAAAGAAATCGGGTTTCACGACCCGGCCATATTTAAGCGTTGGTGGACCGGTTTCGAGGATTTTGAACCGCCCCTTGGCCTCGCACCGCAGCGACGTGTCGTGGACATCTTCCAGATAGATCAACGGCTGGGTCTTCGCAAACTCGGCCAGATCGAGCCCCAACTTCCTCATTATGGCTAGTTGGTGTACCCGCGCGTCGTGGTCGACGATATGGATGAGATTCCTGCTCAGCGTCTCGTACGCCCGGGCACCATACAGTTTGGAGCAGTACAGCGGGATCAGTTCCTCGAGGTTGGCCAGACGGAGGTAGCTAATGTAGGCGGCGATGATGTTCTCCTGCGCTTGATGCCGCACCTGAAGGGGCCCTCTGTCCTTCGTGAATCCGGTGAGGTGGTCAAGGGTGGAGATGACTATGAGAACGTGGGCCAATATCCGGAGGCCATCGTGTTCCGACAGATCGAAGTACTTGTCCTGCTTGAACTTTTCCATCGAAGGAAGTGGAATCTCAGGGATCAACTTCGACTTCTGTTTTTGGTTTGCATGCCTGGATAGCGTCACGCCTTGGTAGAAAAGGTGCCGGTCTATGTCGTTGGCGACAATAGCGCCTTGCAGCGCTTTTGCGGTCCGTATTGCCTCCTTGCTCGTCCTCGGATCTGCCTCTAAGGACGCAATGAGGCGCTTGCTAACTGTCATGGGATCGCTGTGGTGCAGTACGGCATTGAAAGAAGGAAATTGCTCGGCGGCCTTTGCCGCATTGTCGCCGCCATGTTTGGCCAGGTAGAGGTCGAACTGCGTCCTGAGCAGTGCATTGTAATGCGCGAAGAGGAAATCGTCCCACGACTTGCATACTTTCTCCACACTGGCGATATCGCCCGCCAGTAACCCGTAGACAGCCCTATCATAGTCTCCTGTTCCGCCGTCTCGGGCAGCCGCGAAGCACATCCGCCTCCAGAGAACCAGCGAACTTGGCTCGAAGTCGGGTTGCTCTTCGTCCTCAGGGTTGGAGAGCGGTAGAGGGGCGATCGAAGCGGCCCTCCATAGCTCTGTTCTCTCGGAGCACCACTCCCTTATCTCGGACATGGAGCAGCCGCGGCGAAGCATCTCAAAGCAGCCCAACCAGATAGCGCGTTCGAAGAATTCATCCTGGGGCTCCAATCTCCGCGCCTGGCGTGTGACAGCATCTGGGTCCAGTTGAGTGACGAGGGTCTTGGAGCCTAGGTGAGACTGCGCAGCCGTGGTGTCGTTCGGATCTAGCACGCCTTGGTAGCCATTGACGCTCTTTTGTAGTTTGATCTTGTGGCGCGTATGAAGCCAGCCGTGCGCAACTATGTCGCCTCTCTCCGCGCTCTGCTGAAGTTCGCTCACAACCTCGTCAATGGGCGGTCCGTAACTCGCACTGCTCTGGAGCCATTCGAGGACAATCTTCCTCTCGCGCGCAACCGGATCCGAGACCATAAGCTCGTTCCACCACCCCCGGCGCGTCCTAGTCGACGCGTCGTCCCCGATGTTCTGCCGCGACACGCTTGTATCACGGTACCGCAAAGGTAGGATCCGCCGTAGAAGGTCCCATGTCTGCGCCTCCTCTTCTATGCGGCGCAACTCTTCAGGAGAAGCGACTGTATCCTTCCCGTCATCAACTTCGTCGATATCCATGTCACCCGAACCAGCCCTCTGCCAGCTCCCTCGTCTTCGCGCAGATCGCTCCCGGGATTGGCGCTCACGTAACCGATCGGCCCTCTTCCGTGTGTAGGTGTAATAAGAGTCGACAAGCTTAAAAACCTGGGCGCGCTTTTCGGCCGGCGACCCCTCGAGATCGGTGTTGTAGCGGTCGAGTTGGGCGGCGAAGTAGTCGACTTCCTCACCCGCTCGGATGGTGCTATCCTGATATGTGGCCTCGAGGTCCGCCATTGCATCTTTCACAAGGCCTAGTGAAGCATGTCAGTAATCCTTTTGCAATTGCCCATGCAGCGACCCGCAGTGACTGGCAAACCTGGAGCTGGACTTTGCGAGCTCGCCCGAGAGCTCTCGTCTGAGGCCGGGTAGTCCTACAAGTATATCAGCAAACATCGATGCCGGAGGCCTTCGGGGGGGAGAAAGTACTGACAAATGCCGGTGCCATGTTGAGAGTGGGTTGTCGAAGGTAATGCAATGTGCGTCCAACTTCCGGTTCTGTATGTAGAACCGCTTTGTTGAGTGTGCAGAGTTGGTTTGTTCTCTATCGCGTGTTGCGGAAGGAATGTGCGAATGGGCTGGCTTCACAGCGGGAGTGAGCTAATGCAGCACCTTGTAGGCTGTTCGAGGTGAACGTTTTATCCATCAACCTGCGCGGACCCAACTGTTGCTGTTCCTACCGTAAGAACGTGAACCGCGTAAATGCAACTCCAAATATCGGACTGGGGCCTGTCGGCGGCTGGCAACGACAGCTTGCTGCTTCCCTGTCACCGCACGAGCCGCTACCTTATTGGTACTGGTGTGGGGCCCGTGTGCCCCACTCCGTTCGCAGCCTTAAAAGGTCGACAAAACCGAAATTTTGTTGCCTTTTTCCCCCTCTTCTTCAACAATGTCAATGGCATTCATATTAGAGTCTCGGAGCAAGCGCTTCAGTGCTTGTTCAGGCCATACGGCCTCACGCGCGCTCAATGATAGCCTAGAGGAATTCTGCACCCTCCTTTCCAGTTACCTGATGCCTCTAGGGGCCCTTCAGGTGGACATACTTGGATGAGTGATACATATCTTGACGCCCGGTCACTGGATGCTCTTCCTCCTCTGCTCCATCTTCAGCCGTAACAGGTTCGGCTTGGGACAGCTGACAGATGTTGCACTGTCACCGTTCCTCTCGTAGAAGGCCTGGCAACACTCATAGAGAGCATCGACGAACTTGGCACATTTGACCTCGTTATATCCGTTTTTCGTCAAGCAGTCTGGAACGAGAGTTAGCCCTCCCTAAACAACATCGCATAGCCCGGACAGCTTCCCTTGAATTGCGCACTGGGAGACCCCAAAAGATCTGTCAGTATGCTTGTCATCACCGCTCTGGGTGGTACGGACGAACCGCCCGCGGATGGCACGGAGGATCGCTCCTGAGATCTTGTTCAAGGCCCTGGATTAGAGCTCGAGGGTCAGTCTTGATGAACTTGGGGATGGAGCCCGGGATGGACACAGCCTTCGGCACTAACCATTGCGGCGACCTAACACTAACAGAGCTCGGGAGTGCCGGTGCAGTCTGCGACATTTATCGTGTGTTTTGTAAGGTATGGTTGTTTAGCTCCTAGACACTATGCGACTTCAGCCCGTTGGACCTGAAGAAGAGTGATCGGAATGTTGCATCTCCCGAAAGCCGGAAGCAATGATGTCAGCTAAACCCTGATTACATGGCACTCCGCGTGATAGTTCAGCCCAACTCATCGCATGCCGCAGGTGCTTGTTTGTGGTATTATGCCCTGGGATAAGGTACTTGGCTAAGAGCCACTAGACCATCCGTCAAGCCTTCGCTTGCAGTTGAGTACCTTATGGAGGTGGCTGCAATGCTTGTCGGCCGCTCACTTTCAGCGAGAGGTAACCTGAGGTTAAAGGTAGCCCAAGGCACCTAACTTCGTACATGCATAAGGCACAACTGTTGCAACCGCAATCGGTCACAAAAGGTATTAAATCATAATCCTCTAAAGGCGATAGTTCCGTGCCAACGCCTTCCTCTCTGGCCCTCAGTGTTCGCCTGGATCTCCGCTGTTGTTGTTCCGAGCGAAAGAAGCGTTCCGTCCTTTGCATCCAGAACTTTGTGCTTCAACCCCACCAAAGCGAGAGCCACCAACTGCCCCGCCACGACAACCATCAACCTCCCTCAACCACCAATACGTTAGGCAGACTTTTCCAAAGGCTCAATTAACATCACAATCGTCTTTGCGGCAGATCACTTTCACATTTTTCGGCAAACCGACAAAGCAAACAGGGTACCGGCGATTTTGCGTACAACGCTTGCTGAGGTAAGTTCTTGTGCACTTCTACCCCTTCGACTTCCATCTAAGCCACCTCATTTGCGACTCCCTTCCAGCTTGCGCAAACTACAGTACAGTTGCTTTCGTTTATTTAGGCTTCGCAACTAATAGAAGCTCCCAACTTCTAGAGCAACCTCAACCCCGAAGCCACCCAACTTCCAAGAGAACATCAACAACCTACTCGCGATGGCCGACAACGCGGAGAACGGCAGTCCTGCGCAGCCCGGCCCTGACGTCCCGCCGCAAGCGACGGAGCACCTGAACATCAAGGTCACCGACAACAACAACGAAGTGTTCTTCAAAATCAAGCGAAGCACCAAACTCGAGAAACTGATGACGGCCTTCTGCGAGCGGCAAGGCAAGACGCCCAACTCGGTCAGATTCCTTTTCGAGGGTCAGCGTGTCCAGCCGACGGACACTCCGGACACGGTGAGTCATATTGCCTGAGAGTTCTGGACAGGGAAAGTCAGTTGCTGACCTATGCGTTTTCTTGGGTAGCTGGAGATGCAAGATGGAGACACGCTTGAGGTCCACCAGGAGCAGGTCGGTGGTTGCTGAGCGCGCTGGAGAGATGGGGCAACGGACGGGGACAGCAGCACGTAACTGTCGGTTTCGGCACGGCGAACGGGGATAACGGAGTTTGCGTTTTTGAGTCCACATGTGGGAAGAGGTATGCTGAGGGGAGATGCGACATGGCGATCTTGCCGCTGTGTTACTACTAGAAACAATCTGGCACATCTATTCCCATACTGCTGGTGGTGGTGGTGGTGGTGGTATCCTGCACTTGGTTGAATTGGAATTCATGGTTTGGTTTTCACATGCCATGACTTTCGATTCTCGTGAATCCATCTTTCTGTATCCCAGTGCCAGGACGAGCAGGATCACCACCCATACCTCATCCGCCTCCTCCCAACCAAACCAAACTCTCTATGACCAGATAGAAAAGTTCCAGTTGTATAAGGTAAGTATAGGAAGCGCCAGGCAAATGCTCTCATATTACAAATCTACAAACCCAGATTACTGTTTACGAACTCTAGACTCCATAGATCGCTCAGCAAACAATGGAAGTTTGATCGCAATGCAACACCCAACATGCAAATCCCACAGGCCATCCAGACCGATAACGCCTCATGCCTTCAACTTCCTCTCCATGCACTTTGTGCACAGCACCACCATCTCACCCGACGCTCCCGCACCATCCTGGGGGAAGATTTGTCCATCATCAAACCCGCCATTGCAGGTAGCACACCGGAAGCACTCGTCGTGCCACTCGCCACCCAGAGCGCGAACATACTGTCCGATAACGGCCTTCCTACACTTGCGGCACTTGGGCGCCCTCCGCTCCGTGCGCTTCGTCTGGCAGGACACGCACCACGCATAGCCGTCCTTTTCGATATGCGTCATGCCCTTCTCAAACGGGTCGCCACATTCGGCGCAGAAGAAGTGACCAAAGTGCCAATGCGCGCCCAGCGCCACCACGTGCTCGCCCATGATGGGGGTCTTGCAGTGCTTGCAGCGCGGGGCGAACAACTCGTGCCAGTCAAGGTGGCAGAAGAAGCGCACCCGCTCGTCGCCGTCTTCGGCCATCGTCTGTCCGGGCTCCTCGGGCAGCACCTCACCGGCGGCGCGGCGAGCAATGCGGTCGAGGCGCGCCGCGCGGTGGTCGTCGGGCTCTGGAGAAATCTCGAGCGCCTCGAGGGAGGTGCCGCAAGCGTAGCACGTGAAGCACTGCGGGTGGAACCGCTCTGAGCTACCGGTCAACGATACGAAGCGGCCTTCGATGAAGTCTCCGCATTCGTGGCAGCGAGCTGTAGCCCGGCTGCCGACGGGCCTCGGGGCTGGCGACCAGTGTCCACGAGGGCCTGCTGGCTGCCGGATGCGAGGTGCGCCCGCCTGGGGAGTGGGGAGCGGACGACGCGGGCTACTGCTTGTATCGCCCATACGATCGTCGGGGGTCACAATAACAGGAATGCTAGGAACATTATCCGCGCCTTCAGGCTCAATCACGATTGCGGGAGCGGATGATGAGGAAGAGTCAGAGACCGCAATCACCGGGACAGACGGCGAATCTACTTGAATAGCGGGCGGAGGCGGTTGCGGGCGTCGTGAGGGTGATGTCGACGGCGATGTCGAGGCCGCAGAATCCGCCGCAACAAAGATAGCAGGGGCCGCTTGCGCTTGCTGCTGACGCGGCTGCTGGTGGCGGACCCCGCCAGGGGTGAGGCAGACCGGGTGCCCGTTGTCCCCTCGCCCGATTTTCGACTCTTCTGACTTGTCGTCAGTAGCCTCCCCTGGGGGCTTCCAATCTTTGTTAAAGCTTACGATAGGTCGACCGGGGCTATCGCTGATGGCAGACGGCGTAGGAAGCTTAGAGCTGCGGTCTTTCAGCTTCATGCTCGTGGCCTGCTTTATCTCGTCGCTACGGATTTCCATGCCGTGCTTGCGAGGCACGCCCTCGCGCTGCACGGGCAAAGCAGGGACTTGAGAATTGGTAGTGTACTGGGGATTCCGAGACTGCGTCGGCGTGTTACGGTATATCTCATATCTGGAGACTAACCTTTCGGGCGAGGGTGTTAAAGGGTTCGTTTTCACCCCTGCTGTCGTCTCTGGAGCAGACTGCAGTCTGTTCAGTGGATCCTTTGGCTTCGGCCGCAACGGGTTAACGGTGTCATCCCGCACCGAGTGTTGAGGTTGGCCAGACGTCTCATTGTCCGATTCTTCCCATATCTGATCACCCGAGAAGGGCCTCTGGATCTCGCTGCTGGTGTTCCGCCTTCGTCCGCTTCTTGAGCGTGGGCCCTGAATCGAGCGATGACCGGTCGCAATGTTGCCGTAGGATTTGCCGTTACGCAGTGGGACCGCGACCCCCATAGCAGGCTCTGTGCTGGACGTATGACGAGAGGAGGCGAATGACGGGCGGCCGGCCACCGACCCCGGGTCGTCGCCTTCGGAAGAGCTGCCAGACACGGAGCGTGAACCAGGGTTTCGGGCAAGGCCCGTTGGTGCGATGTCGTTTCCGTACTTCCCGACGCTGGCCGTGCGGGCATGTGCGTAACTATTCTTGCGCAGATGCGGTCTGTATCGGTAGGGCGCTCCGGGCTGGGGCACTTTCCCCGGGTTTTGATGCTGCCAGACCAACTCAGCGGCCTCGTCGAGAGCCGCATTGTAGATCCGTTTGTCTTCGTCCGTCTCCTCGTTCCCGTCGTTGCCCGGCTTGGGCTGGTCTTTCAAATCCATATCCTCCATGGCCCGACGTAGCGAGAATGCCTCCTCCTTCTCCATCCACCGTTGACCACGCTCCATGTAGGTTGCGCTGGGGACGACCTCGGATGGCTTCAACGGTTGCACCGGCCGGTCGGGGTAGTAATCTTTCCCACGAGCCATAGTTGAGTATCTCGAGGAGACGCTAGGGGCGAGAGATTGGCGGCTGGCGGTGGGAGGCAGACTGCTGGTGTCCGACTGTGTCCGTTGGTGATAACGGTGCTGGGGCAACGACGTTACTGAGGGCGAGGGGGCTCCGATGGACGACCGGCCGCTGAGGGACAAGCCAAGAGCATCATGTCTTGGAGGAGGTGGAGGGCGCGTGATGCGGTTGTTGCGCAGGTCTGCAAGATAGGCGGCTGCCGAATGCGTCAGCAAGCGGCCGTAATTCCATTCCCGTTGGAGAAAGAGCACGCATACCGAACTGCTCATTCGTCATGTAGGAAGGAGACGGCGGCGTCACCTTCCTGGTGGAGGTTCGCTCCTTGGACCTGCCGCGAGTAAACATGCTGTCTTCGTGCTTGTGAAGCGTTACGGGATTGTAACGCAGCGGTGATCACGAATGTTGAATGGGTCAGGGGCGGAGGTCAGACGGTGCGAGAATGGCTGGGCAAGACAGCCAGGTTCGACGAGCGCGCGGATTTATGCCGCTGCCTGCAATGTTTATGTCCGACGATTTTCGCATTCAATGACGTTGCTAGGCACGGTGAGGGAGTACAACAACGGGACAGGAGGGAAAGGTGAGTCAAAAGTGCTCCAGTTCATTCGATGAGGCGGGCAGCAGACAGCAATTGAGCTGGTCCGCCAGCTATGATTGGACCACGCGGCGAGACAAACATGGGTTCCTACAGCGACCAGCCTAGCAGGTGCCTCAGCGCTCAGGTACGTACCACGCCTGCCGAAGTCGGTCAGACGCGGGTTGCGTTGGAGCGGGCCCGGAGGAGGCAGGGATGATGTCTTCGTCTCCATTCCCAACGACACCTGAACGACATCAGTTTCTTCAACTCATTGGCACCTTACACAATTTTTGTTTATCCTCCGATTTGTTCACGTTCTCCTCACCCGAGCACATCCAGCATGGATTCGAAGCCCCACAAGCTTTCCAGAAGCTTGACGGGCATTTCCTGCTGGTTCAAACCCCGCATTCGGAAACGGTCCCGGCCCCACTGTGAAAATCCGCAAGGGGTGCCTTCACCCGTCTGCTATTTCCGAAACTCTCAGCCGAGCTCCGATCCGGTTGAGCAATGGCTGGAGTACCGTAGACTTTGGAGGAATCTGGAAATCAAAAGTGTTGCTGGAGTGTACGCCTCGAATATCCTGATCTTTTCTCTTCTTCAGGTCGCCTCAGGTTCTCCTTCGGATGGGAAGAAGGGACGTGCTTTTAGACAGTCGGTGCTGGAAAATGTGATTTATAAGAATGCCGGCCGAGGATGTCGCGAACACTCGGCTGGGGTGGGAGGAGCCGGGTATTAGTTTTCTTCGGAATCGCCCCCTTTGCTAATATGGTGGGTAGCATTACGAAGTAAGGTATCTGCGAGTTGTGGCAGCGGTTGGCTTCCAGTTTATTAATACAAGCGGCACTCTTATGCACATACATACGGATACTTAAGCCTTCTACTTTGTCATCTTTCTTTCTGCTTGGTACCCGGGCGAGGAAGGTCCGAGACAGTGCCTGCGTTGAAGCAGAAGTGTTCCGAGTCTGTCATCTCTTCACCTTGCCGGCCCCGTCTTCTGTCACTGGTCCTATTTCATATTTAAACCCCGTTTCTTGTCCTTTTCTATCTCTCGGGAGTCCTCCGATGACACCGCCCGAAGTGCCTCCTGATGGCCGGGGACTTCCCACCCATGAATCGACGTCACTAGCATCTAAAGACGGCGCTCACGTTCCTCCTTCCGTCGAAAAGGGCATTGCCTCGGACGAGAGTCCTTCAGGCGAGACCGATTCGCCTGGCGAGGGCGAGTTCAAGGAAGGAGGTTATGGCTGGTTAGTACCTCGTCCTCCGCAAAAACACACCAGTGTCTCATGCCTCTGATTCCCACATATCTTCGGCAGGATTATTGCTAACGTAGGTGAACAGGGTCGTGGTCGTGTCGGTATCGCTAGTCAATGCTCATACTTGGGGCCTGAACTCGTCCTATGCCGTCTTCCTCGCCTATTACTTGCGGTCTGGCGGCATAGTTGGTTCCTCAGCACTAGCCTTTGCCTTTGTCGGGGGATTGTCCATATCAATATGCACGTATCCCTCATAGCAACTGCCAGGTAACCCTCGCTAACAATCGTCTGGACAGCCCTGCTGGTGTCCCCAGTTGCCACCTGGTGTATCGGTCGGTTCGGGACAGCCTTCACCTTGCGGGTTGGCGTTGTCCTCGAAGCGTAGGTTACTGAGCTCAGCCTGCTGGCCCTCCGCTGACTCTCCTTCAGTGCGTCCTTCATTGGCGCCTCGTTTTCGACGCACATCTGGCATCTCCTCCTTAGCCAGGGCGTGTGCTTCGGCCTGGGACTAGGCTTCTGTTTCACCTCGACAGTCGGCGTGGTTGCCCAGTGGTTCACCAAACGGCGCTCTTTCGCCAATGCTGTGGCCACTTGCGTATGTTTATTCTCCCTGGTGGCACAACACACGAAACGTGAGTCATGCTAACTGACATTGTTGGGTAGGGATCTGGCTTCGGGGGGCTGACATATGCCCTGGGTGCCAATGCCATGATCTCCAACCTCGGCCTCGCGTGGGCCTTTCGGATCTTGGCCATCCTGGCCTTCGTCGTGAACGGGGCATGCAGCCTGACTCTGCGTGATAGGAACAAGGCAGTCGGCGCAGTCCACACGCCCTTCCACGCGGCTCTGTTCAGACAGTTCGAGTTTTGGCTGTTCATCAGCTGGGGATTCTTCAGCCTCATAAGCTATATCATCGTTGTCTTCTCCATTACCGACTATGCCCAGTCGGTCGGCTTTACGGCGAGCCAAGGCTCGCTCGCCGCGGCCATCTTCAACCGTGAGTGCCGCTCACGACCAGCCGCCCTGTGCCTTCTGCTGACTCCTCGCCTGCGGTACCCTCCCTGGTAGTGTCGCAAGGCATCGTGCGACCATTCATCGGCCTGGCTAGCGACAGGTTTGGAAGAATCAACGTCGCCGGCCTCGGGACCCTGGTTGCCGGCCTGGCTGCCTTCTTCCTCTGGATCTTCGCCGGGCCTCACTACCCAGGCCTTATTGTGTACGTTCTCTTCGGCGGGTTTGCCGGTATCGTGTGGCCATGTGTTGCCCCTGTCGGAGCCGAAGTCGTAGGGCTGCAGTTGTTACCTGCCGGTATGATCCTTCATCTTCCACGATCCTCTTCAACTAGATGGCTAACCCTCTCTACCTTCCAGCATTATCACTCTACTGGCTGCTTTTGGTGCTGCCGGCGACCTTGTACGTGCTAGGAGCAGCTACCCGCCCTTGCTCCTAATGACTTACTAACCGTTTGCCAGTTCCGAGGTGATTGGTTTGAGTCTCAAAACGCGGGGGAGCCACCCATATCTCAATGTCCAGGCCTTTGCAGGGACAATGTACATTGTGTCATTTCTGTCATGTATAAGCACCCATTCCCACGTCTCAGGCGCCCAGTATCTAACACCGTTTATCACTAGTATGGGTCTTGAGGAGCTGGAAGCTGCACCAGCTGGAGCTGCTGGGTCTGGACGCCACGGAAGAAGCTGGTCAGGCGCAGCTTTCTCGCACTTCTAAGGAGGGTGCGGCTCCAATGCGGCAGTCTAGCCCACTAGGCTTCTATCTACGTAGCATGGTCATGGTCAGAAGGGTCTGAGGTTCATACATGTAGTCTTTGGATAGAGTCATACCCAGGTACAGAAACACTGGGTACACTAATAGAGCGCTCACGAAGTCAGGGGTAACAACGCGGCGACCCCCCTCGAGATGGTAGATCTAATGCATGAAGAGATGTTCAGCTCCTTGCCTTATCATGCTTGTGTGGTCCTGATCCGCACTGAGCCATACACCTGGGTGCTTCCTTGACCGTCAAGATAATTACTCTCCTGATTATGTCACCGAGACCCAAGCTGCCAAAACTACCGGGCGATAACAGCTACGTGGACACTTGGATTCGGGCAGGTGCCTATTGCCCCGTTCCCTGGGATTTTAGAGTGTACTGTGCTCTTCTTCGTTGCTTCAACACCGGATAGATGTTATGTAGCAATAAATCCGTAGCAGCTGGGGACCGGGCAGCAGCTCCGGTGGCTACCATCATCGAAGCCGAAGCGAGTACTTACCGCCTTGATATCTCGCCCAAGCATCCAGACAGAGCTCAATGAGGCAAACGCTTCCGTGATCATAGAAGGTATCCGCTAGTGCCTTGATGAACCCCCAGAATCTACCATATCGTCTCATTGACTCAGCTGCAATGGTCCGCCATGAGTTTAACGAGAGCTTATCAGTGCACTTTCCGCAGCCGCACGGATACCGGTTTTGCTCCGCCCTTCAACCGGTCTCCGTCAAATTGTTGGCGCAGGGCGACCGGAACAACAGACTTGCGCCAATGGCCAGGAACCTGGGAATGCCGGGACCCAAATAGGTAGCACAGTTGATCCTACCTGCTCCTCTAAGAAGGCCCATGCACTTGTCTCTGGCGACATAGTACCGCTGTTTCTAGCGCAGTTCAAGTCACAGAAGACGCGAGCAGAGCGGACCTGCTTCCCAATACACGCCAGGGAAATCACGCTGGTATCGTTCCAAACCGGAGCTGCGGGAGTGACTCTGGATATCTCTGGGAAATGGATTGTCGCCCACAGTAACCGCGGACAGCGGTCACCACCTGAGCTCCCCTTTGACCCCTGTCTCACCGCGATCGTCCTGTTTGGCCGGTGTTTCTTTGAATCCCAAGTTCTTGAAGTCATCCCTTGCCATAAGGTTGCTGAACATCCTATGGTTAGTTTCCCATTACTGGAATGGAAGAAAAAGGCGAAAGAGGAGAAAGGCGAATTCGTGGAGGACATGGATAACCTACCGGTCCATGCGGCAAGCCAGGTAGGACTTGGCCAGCATCCTACACTCGTCTTCATTAACGCCCTTGACCTTCTTCATGCAGCTCAAGTAAGACATCATGACACTCTTGCACTCCCCTAAAGCCCAGCCATGAGTAAATATTCGCCGACTGCCAAGAAGCACTGCAAACTTGCCATCGTGGTCCAGGGGGAAGCTACCCCTCTGCGGGCTTTACAACGGAAGAACATGGTTAACTGAGGGCCTCGATTGACATCAGCATCACATGAACTTACGGGACAGGTTTCGTCGAGGGCAGCGGTCCAGGGCTTCCGAAGGTGCTCATCCTGGGTCCGGCTGAATGGCGGCGTAGGTGGGAAATAACCACGGCCAAAATACGTCTTGTTAATGCGATCGGAGTCGAGTGTGGAATATCAGATCACTTGGCTCGAAGTAAGGATGGGAAATCGGACCGCGGTTGAACAAGAGCGATATATGACGGGAAAAAAGGAAGGCAAAAGGAAAAACATATATGCAGCAAGTGACACTAGGCTGAAGGTTGGAGCTAAAATCAAGCCAAGGGTGCGTCGTCCACCTCGGTCCTCCGGTATGTGTCTTTCGAATCTTCGATGTCAAAGTATGGAGGTTGCTCCCTTTTCGTTTTCGTTTGTCCCGGACACCGCGGTGAGCTTGTCTTGGAACCCATCTCTGCTTGCCTCAGCCCACGAAGCACCTCCGGACGCGGTGGGGCCACTGCGCTCTGACGCGCTTTCGCTGCTAGGAATTGCATCCTGGAATTTACTACAGTCAGGGTTCAAAAGTCTCCATACACTCCACTTAATTAAACGCGACTTTCCACGCGTCGCGACACCCCTCTACTCTTGCAACTCCAACAACTCAACGCCATGAAGCTCAATTTAGCTGATTTCGGAGCCAAATTGACGGAAAATCGCGGCCGTAACGGGGAATTATCACCAGTGGCTCGTGCAGCTATATGCTCTGCTGTGGCTTGCGGCAAAAGTTACCGGGCTGCAGCAGACGCGTTTGGTGTCTCTGTCGGCGCTGTGCAAGAATGCCTTCGACGCTGGGAAACTCAACAAACCTTTGATTCGAAGCCTCGAAAGGGCCGTCCTCAGAAGCTTTCGCGATCAGAGAAACGGTATATCCTGTCTCTTTTAAAGAGAAACCGGGATCTCGCTAAAAAGGCTCTGGTAGCAGCCACGGGTCTAAAGTCTCCTACTCGACGATCCGTCGATGCCTCCGCGCTCACAACCTACGCAAATGGAAAGCAAAGAAAAGAATACCTCTCTCAGAAGAAGATGCCCAAAAGAGGTACGACTGGGCATGTGCATGGCTCGAAGATATTGAGGAGTTGTTGAGAGTTCGAACCCC